>JAQIXQ010000273.1:0-37888 GCA_034700485.1 Pseudosinella alba | reverse complement strand
GAAAGTGTTACTCACTTCCTCATCTCAAATGAAACAATTATTACATAATCAATTCATTTATTAAAAAGTAAAAAATAATGAAGGAATGGGGCAATGAGAGACTCGATTCAGTATATTTTTATTAAATAGACACTTTGAAATCACTCCTCAGCTTTCCCTATAAAAATGCTTCCCATTTCTGTTACGTAATAATATGCATACCTAGTTCATCAATAAACTAAAGAACACGGGATTATACCCTCTGTGCGGTTTTAGTTTGGGTTGTCCCAAATTATTAGAATTTGCATCAATAAAAAGGGTTTAGCGTAAAGTTGGTCGTCCACAATTTTGGGATACATCGGCAAAGATGATTTTGATGGATACAAAATTCCTGCATTTGAGAAATAGCCCTTGCTCCTGTGTGGGTTTGAGAGTATGAATGAAAGTTTGAAGAGACCAGTGGTTTGAGAGTATTTTTGACCGCAGCAAAAGGGACATTTTATTATATTTTTCAAGAAGGTCGAGGATAAGGGACCCCAGTTCTTTGTACGGATCTCTCTCATATTGTACCTTTGAAAGATTAACCATTTCTGAGCTCACTCGAAAGTAAGAACTTGATTCGGTTCAAACCAGTTTTCGGCAGAAAAAGGTCTAAAAGTGGCAATATCAATATCACGATATGATTCACATTATTATGAAAGAAGCAGTGCATACCTAATATCCCATATCTGTATCCCTAGTCTAGTTAGTCTACGAGATGCTCGGCTGGATGAATGGATGTATAATAATTTTTTAGATATGCAAAATCTGCTTTTAACCGCTTGATCGTCTATTAAAAGCTGGATTTTAAAAAATGAAAATACTTGGAATGTCAGATTGTAATGAAAATAATTTTAATTTTAGGACTAAGCCCTAAATAAATTAACCTATTTCTTCCTTAAAGTAGCCCAACAATGGATATCAAATGCCAATAAGAACAAACGTCTACAATTTGGATGCTCCGGTTATAGTTTAGCATTTTAGTAATAATGTTTTCTATTTATTTACAACTGAGATGGTAATGATAAACTGCTTAATTTAATTATCTTGATGTCCTTTGACCTCAGGCTCGAGACGCGCTTTCATGCTCACTGCATGATATCGATCACGTTGGGGCACCTCGAGATTTGTGTATTTTGGAAATGGGAGATGTGCTCGGGAAAACATGATATATGCGCCTTATCATGCTATACATCATTTATCGTTGAAAGTTATAATTTAACTTATGAACTATTACTCTCCAACTGCGAAGAATTCCAGTTAGTTGCCAAAAAAAAATGTGTATTGCTTGTTTGGTAAATGATGCAATGTTATTTATGATGTGGAACAAGGTAGTATGTATCTAGTTACTTTATTTTAAAATATTTATATTTACTGTACAATTTTATATACATTTTCTTAAGTAGGTTATGCGAAAATTATGAAGAAAAAAAACTACATTAAATGCGACCATATTAGACAATACAATATTGGTCAAATAAATGACCAATCAACCGGACCATATTAACAATGAATCATGACCTTGATTGCTCCTCCAGCGCCAGTTCTAGCTACTTCAAAAGCTTCCAAAGTATTTTCGATAGTGAAGTTATGTGTGATCAGCTTCTTCACGTTCACTGCACCGGAAGCGACCATGCCAAGGGCCATCGGGTAGCTAAAATCAAATGAAAAATGAACAATAAATATCCCAGTCCTAAATAAATGATTAGGCTTCTTTGGGTGACAGTATTGATAATAACAAACTTACCAATTTGCGTATCGGAATACCCCACGAATGTCAACTTCCCGAACACAGGCTTTAATGATGGGGACATTAACCTCTGCCGGGCCATGTCCAACGATGCAACACACTCCTCCCGAGCGTGTAGCCAGCATGCTCAAGGAAATGGTGCTTTCCAAACCACAGCAATCAATGGAGATATCCGGCTGGGCTCCAAGTGTCTTCTGAACTTCAATGGCAAGGTCTTCAGGTGTCGCGTAGCGTTCCACTTTGATGGTGTGATTTGCCCCCAAGTTCTTGGCAATTGTCAGGCGATGTTCCACCATGTCTGTAATGAATGATTTAAATAAACATTTTGTTATATGAGATTTGCTTATGCATGGAAAGATAATTATGGCTGTTTGTCAATAATAAATCTGTATTCATACCAGTCATAATTATATCAGATGCCCCCATAGCCTTTGCCACCAACATGTTGACAAGACCAATCGGACCTGCTCCAGCGATAAGCACCTTGCTTCCCAACGTGACTCCTGCACGCTTGCAAGCCTGGACCCCAACCGAAATGGGTTCCAGGAGCGCACCCTCTTCCAAACTAACGTGATTTGGGAGCTTATAGCAGAAGTCGGCAGCATGACAGTAGAATTTGGTAAGGTTCCCATCATCGGGGGGTGTGGCACAAAAGAAAATCTCCTTGCAGAGATTGTATTCTCCCCTTTTGCAATCATTACACTTTCTGCAAGGCACACCAGGTTCGATGGCCACACGATCCCCGACTTGCAAATTGGTGACATCCTTCCCACACTGGACAACGATCCCGGAGGCTTCGTGTCCAAGAGCCATGGGACTGGTACAGACGAAATGTCCGATCCTCCCGTGGGTCATGTAGTGGACGTCAGAGCCACAGATGCCTACAGTGGCCATACGAAGAAGTACTTGGTCATCCTTGGGCACAGGAATCGGGCGTTGTTCCTGTAGGCAAAACGGATGAGGCATATTGAAATTGTAATACAGATTTCTCCTTCACCGACGTCTGCTAAACTGAAATACAACTTGATAGTGATACTTACCAATCTGAGGTCGTTCTTGGCGTAAAGAACGGCAGTAAGATTGTCGACGGCTCCGCTACCCATTTTAGTTAATGATATTTTAAAATATTAATCGAGAAGAAAATTAATTTCTGGATATGAGAACAAATTCTCGAAATGACTGGGGGCGAGTTGAGAAACGTTGATAAAGACGGTGATTAAATTTATATGAAAATCAATCAGTTAAGATGCTGGACTAAGGATTTTTTAAAGACTCCTTCTGACTTCACAGCACACTGGGATCTGCTGATGATCACTGTCCCAGCCCCGATATTTATACTCCACTCCATTCCTCCATTTTTTTCAGTCGAATTGTACATACGTAATAACTCTCTCATTCTCATGATTGGATTGGAGGAATCTCTGGTAGAAATTTAAAAAAAAACGCTTGGGTGGAGGATGCAATAATATCTTGCTGAAACTGGACATGGACTGGAGATCGTGGCCGAATGACATCCAGCGTCCAACATGACTTTAAAATGTTCTTTGATCGATATAAAAAGTACCTCAAGAGCCTGGAACAAGCCATGCATACAAGCAAGATGAAGATGAGAAATTATTTAAATAGATGGGGGAGGTCATGAATCATGACTCATGATCATATCATAGGTAATATGTATGTATGTATCCAATGTATCCAAAATCCAATGAATGTACGGGCCTGGATAAAGAATGAAGAAAATGCATTTAATTTTAATTTCTGTTCCATCATCATCAGTCAATTTCATCGACTCCATTTGTACATATTTGATATAACCATATATAGGCAGGGTCCGTATATTAATGCATTTGACAGTTTAAATTTAAGTTTAAAAATGAACCTTCAGCTCAAAATCATCCTGACGAGGCTTCTGATCTGGATGATGCAAGTAACTAAAAAAGTACCTAAAATGTCAATGTTGGTTGGGGTATGATGATAAGCCTAAGTTTATTTAAGCTTCACTTCACTCGGCTGACCCTGTTGGTTCCACTCGCCCCGTCGTCTCTACATATATGAAACTGCGCACGGCTTGGCTTGGCTAGTCGCAGGTCGCAGTAGGGGCTGACCTCCCCACTGATTGTTGACATTTCTCTGATTAGACAAAATCACAAGCTTATTATTTTTAAAAAAATTTTCAGGGGAATGAATCTAATGGGATTCGTATATACTTGCAAGATTTGCGTTGGTTGAGTTTGGATATTGCATTGCCTATATCATCATTGTTTGATGGAGGAATGGAGGAGGAGTTCGCCATTACGTAATTAATTAGAATTAAAAAAGCACTTTGAAAGAATGGAGTATTTTTTATACAGATAAATCCAGACCAATGAATAACTGATGAGATCGGATCGATAATTTATCAACCGTCTTATCCCCTAGCATGCTTACAATTGGTAGAGGGGCATAAGCAAGGGGATTACCCGGTAGATTCTGATCCTAAACTTAAAATACATATAATTTAATAAAATGCCGAATTAGTACTCGTTCCGCTACGGCTGCAGTCACGTGGAATATGATGGTGACGAAATGAATCATTGACGACATTGATTAGTACGTACTCTAAAAGTAAAATAATCATCACATGACAAATAATAGTACTATAGGATGGACTTGAGGAGGCTAACTTCTTTAGACTTTTTATAATTAAACTGCGCAGTGTTTATTTTAATTACTTTAAATAGGTATTTTATTTTGTATTTCTATGTCATATTATTTTGTTTGCGTCTACCACAAGTCTGCGTCTGATCCTGGTCGCTTATTATTGGTCATTATTGGTGGCAGAAGGGGACCGACACCTACCTTAATACTCAAAATAATGTGATGGCATGACTTGTCATCCAGTTTTAATCATAGCATAATCATGTCATGCCACTTATCGTCATCAATAATCAGTATACATATAGGTATTATGAAGAGATGCGTAAACAAATTCATTCATGAACTACCAAATTTCGATTACGGTAGCTCATTCATGACTGCTTATCATCGACACTCTAGTTGTCATTTTCGTTTGTGTGGCATTCTCTTATCTACATTTTTCCACGCAAATATTTATGCGTACTTAATACAAATACACGCACGTTCTCATTTTCACGTAAGATTGTTTTCGTGTAAGTAGATTTTCATTAATCATGTTGTTGTGTCACGCATTTCTAACGTTCGTATTAACAATTAATTTACTTCATGATTTTAATGAAATAAATCTAACAGCTCATTTTCATTGACATAATATGCAGAATTTCACAGGATCGATTTCGACCATACATCATGGAATTATGCAGTAAAATGGCCAAAGAAAAAAATGCAGTTACTTCAATGATTGAAACGAATACCCGGTTGAACCAAATTGTCAAACCCAACTTTTAAACTAGCCTGTTCAAGTTAAATTCGAATTTGTATTTAAGGCTTTGCAGTGAACGAACCTCGACTGGGCTGTCTGTAAAGAGGAACAAAGATTTGTTGAAACTATATAATATGAATGTACGTAAACATAATTAATTTAATATTGAATTTTTAATTTCATGTCGTATAATGACCAGTCAGTTCAGAGGATTAAGCACAGACGACTTTAGTTTTAAAACGTAGTTGGTTTATTTAAGCAGATTTAGGTAATTATAATTGTATCTTTATAATAAAAATTAATATGTGCGTAGGTATATATAATTTGACTTTTTCATGATGATATCATCAGTTGATCAGGTCCAACAAGTTCAAGTACAGATAATATTGAGCTAATTATTTGACACGTATGTATATATAATAACGTTTCCTTGCTAAGCATGAGCTATTTACATTAGCTGTGAAACCAGTGATAAAAGTAACTAGTTCTGGAAAGTTTACATAACAAGGTAATTTACTGACGCTAATGAGATGACCACATAGAAAATCAAATCAAAGACAAGAGATAAAATATGCATTTGGACTGGGCTTGGATAGAATAGATGAACGTAGAAAACGAAGAAACGTAGAAAGGAAGAAGCTTTTAGTCTGTTAAGTGCGATGTATTGATTGCGACATAAATTTTTTTATCAGTCCACGTGTAGCTTTTATCTTTGTTCCTAACAGTGGATCATAACCTTGATGGCTCCTCCGGCACCAGTCTTCGCCGTTTCGAAAGCCTCCAATGACTTCTCAATGGTATAGTTGTGGGTAATGAGCTTCTTCACGTTGACTTTTCCGGAGGCGACCATAGCCAGTGCCATTGGGTAGCTGAAGAAAATCCAAATACAATTTTGATTAGCCATACAGTTATTGAAGAATTACGAATATAAAAGTATTTAACGATAATGTATGTATTGCATAACTAAAGTTATAATTAAAGCCACGACTCACCAGTTGGCATATCTGAAGACGCCCTTAATGTTAACCTCGCGAACGCATGCTTTAATGATTGGCACTTTAACCTCAGCGGGGCCGTGCCCTATAATGCAGAGAGTACCACCCGATCTTGTAGCCTAGAGAAGGAAGAAGATCAAATATAAATTTAAGGTACTTTCGACGGCTCCATTTTGCTTACTTAACTGATATGATATGATAACTATATATTATTGTGCTATTCAACATACCAGCATGCCAAGAGCAATTGTGCTCTCCTGTCCACAAGCATCAATTGAGATGTCCGGCATGGCTCCCAGAGTCTTTTCAACTTCCACAGCAAGATCCTCTGCAGTTGCAGAGGCTTCCACTTTGATGGTGAAGTCGGCTCCCAAGCTTTTGGCAACGTTCAAACGATTTTCAACCATGTCTGGGGAGAGAGAAAAGAATACGTGGAATTGACGATAAAGATAAATCATGATTGATTTAGCAATAACACTTTCGAATTAGTCAACCTACTTTTCTTGGAAGTCAAAAAAATGTAATTGATTGTTGCAAATTTTTTTGCATGTTTTTTTTTATAAATATAAACTCACCAGTCATGATAACATGAGATGCCCCCATAGCCTTTGCCACCAATAGGTTGACCAGTCCAATTGGACCAGCTCCAGTAATCAGGACTTTGCTTCCCAGCGTAACCCCAGAACGTTTGCAAGCCTGAACTCCCACAGAAATTGGCTCCAACAGGGATCCCTCTTCCAGACTGACATGGTCCGGAAGTTTGTGGCAGAAGTCGGCAGCATGACAGTAGAATTTGGTAAGGTTACCATCATCGGGCGGCGTGGCACAAAAGAAGACATCCTTGCACAGGTTGTATTCTCCCCGTTTGCAATCGTCGCACATTCTGCAGGGCACACCAGGTTCGACTGCTACTCGGTCACCTACCTTCAGGTTTTTCACGTTCTTCCCGCAGCGTAACACAATCCCGGCGGACTCGTGTCCAAGGACCATGGGGCCGGTGACGATGAAGTGTCCGATTCTCCCGTGAGTCCAGTAGTGGACGTCGGAGCCGCAAATCCCCACGGTGGCCATGCGCAGAAGGACTTGGTCATCGGTGGGTTCTGGAACCGGACGTTGTTCCTAAAAATCAGAGAAACAATTGCAAAATGAATAAATAAATTGTTTTAAAATGATAATGAGATTTCGTTAACTGATTACAGGATATTTCTTACCAGTCTGAGATCTCCCTTGGCGTGAAGGACGGCAGCAAGATTGTCTTCCGCTAGGCTACCCATTTTAAATACTTTTAATGGAAAAGGGATTCAAGTTAATTATAATAAATATTATTTCTAATGAAATCTTCGGATCTTCGGGACAACGTGAGACAAGTTTCTACTGACAAGCAAAAATGGTCCAACGCTTCTTATTCAACAGCTAACGACTTTCTGTACTCCTGGCATTCCCTGGGCCCAATATTTATATCGGGCTAACTTATCAAAATCCCCCCTCCTCAGTTAATGGAACGTAACTAATTACTGCACGTAAGGAAATAATATTGCAACATAACTGGACCATGCATACATACAATTGATAAGCATATACATATACCAAGAACTGATTTTAAGATGTGATGATGAAACTGGCAGGTCCTATACAAAGGAAAGTCATGTCATCATATTATATGTCATGTCATATTCCGCGCTAAAGTAAATTAATGTGACGCTATCTGTTCCTCATCTTTATTTGCATGGGCTATAGCAATAATTATAGTTATATATGAATTATTTCAACATGTCAGACGCCCATTTAGCAAACATGAACAAGTTGCTCGAATGTGTAGCGTATATCAAGTTAACCAAGTTAAGAAATTATGAGATTAGTCCTGATCCTGGTCTTCCCAACCAAACTGGAAATGAATAAGGTTTGGTTTGACCTGTCAATTTTATGCCCACGACCCTCAAGATAAATACAAAACCACTTCCACGTAGTCTGCAAATAAAGTATAATTTATAGATAACGGCCATTATCTTTAGTTGTATAGTTAGATATTGACATTTCGAAATAAGTCAACTGATGAACTTTGGTTCTGGGAAATTGACTATGAAAAATTATAGATTTGATTTAGACAGACGAGATTTCCTGTTAGAAAATAGAAATTTTTAATGCTTATCTTTATCATTATCATTGTCAATACATTAAATATCCAGCTGTCAAACGTACGTCAGCAGCTTGTCTTCAGGCTCTTATCATGTAAGTTCCTGAAACTGGGTTTCCCAAAAGAACAGCTACCTATATCGATATCTGAAACTTCTTATCTTAGACTATATATCCTCTGAAACTTCTTATCTTAGACTATATATCCTAATCAATCAATAGGAAATAATAAATTGCGTATCAATAAATGATTAAATGTACTAGATTGGATTCAGGTTCCGAGAGTACAGCCAGGCCTTTCTTATTGCGCATTATCAATTATCAATATTATCATATCCATATCATCCTTCTTAAGACTGTTGGAAAGTCATTGGTTCATTGCATTCATCATGCCAGGGCCCAATCAAGGCCGAGCTAAAGATCACACACCCAATTTTAGGTCTTCGATTAATCATACTCTTAAAATGGTTTCACAAAGTTCACCCTGTTGACCCCAAAAAAATGTAATTCAAATCAAATCAAAGAACTGCTACAGAATCATCCCTGTGAAAAATGCCGGCTTTAACTATATAATGAATTTAGACTTTTTATTGAATGGAGCCTGTCAATGACGTGACTAGTCTGCAAAAGTAAAGGTAGAGTTTTTTACTGATTGATCAGAGATTGACGATTTTTGCTAGTCATGTATGTCATGATAGACCATGATGATGCTGGTGAGGGTTGGATTTGACAGCTCAGCCTATTGGAGTTATGCGAGATATAAACCAGATTATGATACTATTAAAAAAAGTTAAATTAGTTAAATATTTATAGGTGGCTACTATTATCGCTCACTTAATTTATTTCATGCGTGCAATCAAGCATGCAGTAAATTTATTGCGGTTGATAACCCAAAAGACGAAGAAAGTCGGAGACATCGCATCATATCACTTTTACGTACAAATTTTTAGGCACATGATCATGATTAAATCGCACTTATTTTGCTTACTAACAAAAATTATGTAAACCAGATAGTACAAATTATCAGTTCATGTCAAGATGGCTAATTAGTAAAACTATATAATAATTAACGGTAATGCTTTCTTTAAGTAAAATGTTCGGCCTTGAGATTTTAGCTCGATCGGTTCGGTTGGTGGTTATCGTATTCTTTATCCCAGGTTGGTTAACATGACTGCAAAAACTTAAATTGTTTTACTTGACAAAATGAATTTTTAACTATGACCTGTCATTTCTGAAGGTGAAAAGGGAGAACACGTTTTGAACTTGAAGGCAATATGCTAAGGTTATCGTTATCATCATTTCTAAATTAGGAAAGTATTTTGGTATACAGGAAATCTCATGTCTCCCCAGAACATGCTATTTCTGCTGAAATTGACTTTTTATATATGATGATATGATTTATGTACCAATATAATTTGATTGGATTGAAAATGACAGTCAAAATAAATGCTAACTGAATTTGGGCAGTTAAATTTACTGAATGATGATGCGCCATTCATAACCACAACAGACCCGTTATCATAATCATGACACGGGAGGAGTATTACATATTATGGCAATGAAACCTGTTTTATAGGAGGGGAGCAGGGATTCTGCAAGGAGATATACTTGAAAATTTGAGATAATTACCTAAGCAGATTGGAATTATCAACCGTTAAATACCAAATTAAGAAGAACATGAAAGGGAAAATAATACAGCATTACTAAAAAAAACTTATGTTACAACACTTATCAATCAATATTATGGTTGTTCATCGACTAATGACTATTTATTGAGGAACGGCAAGAATAATTTAATACATATACCAAAAAATGTTCTTTTACTATAATTGGCATATAGGTATATACTCTTTAGTCCTTATTAAGTAAATAGCGACATGGGTTTTATTTTATCCTACCAACAGCAAAATTGACGAGCAGTATTACAAGTATTACTAGGGCTAATCCCAATAGCAGAACGAGACAAGCAATTAACTAGCCGATCACCATAAGTATTTCTCAAGTTCTCAAAGTTATATTGCCTTTCATCCGCCCCCAGAATGTTCTTAAATGAAGCATTTTCATTTCCAAAGCCATCCCAAGTTTTCCTCTCCCCACGACGATCCTCATCGCTGTCATAATTGGCCCAATGTTTTTCCTTATCCACAAAGCCTAGTCCGGATCGTGGGGTGAATCGTCCCTTTATATAGTCGAATTTGTCCTCCCCTGACTTTGGTCGTATTAGATTACTCAACTCCAGCATGCCAGGGTCCATTGGTTTATCCAAGCTCATTACAGTGACATCCATACCTGTGGCAACGTTCACGAGGAAGCCTCTCCGATTCCCATAAAAGTTCAAGTAGACCTTGTCAAAGTCCGACATTCGTATCGACATGAATTTATTCAGCTTCATGATTAGCCGCTGGCCCCCTTGATTCCAAAGCCAGCGACAACCTTTACCCATATCCTTTTCGAACCGGAAGCCGCCCATTGTACTATACTGAGCACTAAGTTGGAAATAACACGAATAATGTTTATGTGATAAAAGCAATGTGATTTTGACTGATACTAATTCAAGCTATTTTATTTTTCTAATTTACCTGATAACTCCGTCATTGTCGTAAATTGTACCTTTCCCATTGGAGTTTAAACTGGCTAGGAGGGCCTTATCAAAAAAGAAAATCTGATCGGATGGATCTCTAACAACCAGTATTTGACTTGTTGCTGCGAATCACAAACAAACATTTTATACCAATTTGTCGTATGTTGCAGAAAAAATAGTCCAACGAAACAGTAGAATAAAATAGTTCAATTTCATTTAGTATTACTTGGAGAAGGACCACTAATTGCCACAGCCAATCCGCCATGAGGATAGAAAACTCTGCTACCTCCATTCGCATACTGAGCCACGAAAACTTTGCCATTTGGAAAGTTACGTACAGCAATTGGGATTCCCCTTCCCCAATTGTGTCTGAAATTGTTTTCAGTTAAACATTATTTTGAAATCTCAAAGAAATAGTGCACATAATTAAAATGTGTCCATTTATTATTCGCATACCCTTGAAACTTTTGTTCCAAATATAGCATGAGATTCTCTGCAGGCGGAATTACTAGCACACTACTTGGTCTCTTGAGAACCTTGGAGGCTTTCTCCCAACATTGATTAACTACCATCATATTCTTCTGCTCTTCCGACAAGAAATCCGCATCCAGCAGGCCATCAAAATCAATTTCCTTGGATGAATCCCAAGCTGCGGAACCCTCACCGGCCCAATCCTCTTCCCCGCCCAGTAATCCTCTTCCCTTTTGTGAATGACTTTTTGGCTTTGGTGGGCGGTAGTGGTCAAACCCTGGACCACGACTCTTTCGGAAAGAGGTTCCATGTTCCCGATTAGGTTTATGCAAGGTGTTAAAAGAGTCCCTACTTTGAGAACGTTGCCGACCGTGGTGGTGATTGGTTTCATCATGGTGCTGGGTGTGATCTCCGTGGCTCCTGCGACTGGTCCGTGTTTCACGGTTCCCCTTGTTAGATGAAGATGGGAAATGACGTTTCTGTAACAAAGTAATTATGAATGTCAATAAATTACAATGTACTATATATGTTATAAATAAAGGTTCGCCTCCTCTAACTCCGAAATTACGAAATTCAGGCTCACACTACTCCTCGTAGCTGCACTTTCACGATCGTGACCTGGTCTGTTGTCAATATCTTGGGTTCGTTTGCCATCTTCCTTGACTCCTGGACGATGACTTGATTCTGCACTGTTTGGACTTGCATGCTCCCGTTCTCGTCTGGCGGTAGACTGCATTACATCCTGCTCCTGTCTGGACGTAGACTTCCTTTCATCCTTTTCCCCTCTTCCTGAGTAAGAACTCCTCCCGTAGTCTCCCTTTCCCCCAGCGTAGTGTCCCCCATCTTTCTCTCCTCGCCCTTTGGAATTCCTCCCGTAGTCTCCCTGTCCCCCAGCGTAGTGTCCCCCATCTTTCTCTCCCCGCCCTTTGGAATTCCTCCCGTAGTCTCCCTGTTCCCCAGCGTAGTGTCTCCCATCTTTCTCTCCCCGCTCTTTGGAACTTTTCCCGTACTCTCCCTGTCCCCCATCTTTCCCCATCCGCCCTTTGTTATATGAACCTCTTTGGTCATCCCTCCATTCGTCGGTGTATTGCCGCCCATCATTCTCCCCTCTGCTTTTACCGCGGTCACTTCGTTGGTCATCCATCTTTCCGACAGTATAGAGTCCAATGTCCTTCTCTTCACCCTTTCCCCGCTTGTGTCGGTCATCTTCTAGTTTCCTGTCTCTTTTTCTATACCCGCGATCTCTATCGTCATCCGGTCCGGAGTCTCCCGACCCATCAAGGGACACATTATCTACCATGTAAGCACTGACTTGTCCACCTTGCCAATTTTTAATTAGTTTATCTTTTGTCATCCTGGTTCCAATGTCCTTCCCATTATTACGAGCTGTGTTTACAGCTTTATTGGAATGCCCAAGCCCGGTGGGTGGTTTTTGCTGACTCTGTTGACCAGCACTAGTTGGTGGCATTTGCCTACTTTGTTGTCCAGCACTACTTGGAGGCATTTGCCTACTTTGTTGTCCAGCACTAGTTAGTGGCATCTGTCTACTTTGTTGTCCAGCACTACTTGGAGGTATTTGCCTACTTTGTTGTCCCGCACTAGTTAGTGGCATCTGTCTACTTTGTTGTCCAGCACTAGTTGGTGGCATTTGCCTACTTCGTTGTCCAGCAGCATTAGATGGTGGCATTTGTCTACTTTGTTGTCCCGAAGCAGTTGGTGCTATTTGCCTTCTTTGTTGTCCAGAAGTAGTTGGTTGTATTTGCCTACTTTGCTGTCCAAGACCAGTTTGCGGTCTCTGTCGACTTTGTTGTCCAGCACCAGTTTGGGGCCTTTGCCGACTTTGTTGTCCAGCAACCGTTTGTGGTCTCTGTCGACTTTGTTGTCCAGGACCAGTTTGTGGCCCTTGCCGACTCTGCACTCCCTGTGCCAGTTTGGAATCACTCACGGCCTTGGAGGCCTGTCCGTATCCGCCTTTCAGAGGACGAGGTCCTACTTTTTTGTTAAATCTCTTGGTCTTATTCGGAGATTGACCTCGGTTTTTATGTTGTCTAAAGGTGCTGTCCACTGAAGAGGTAGCTCCAACGTCTGTATAAGCTCCGACAGTTCTGCGATGAACCTTCCCGTCGGGTCCTCGTACCCACTCGTAAATCTTACTGGATTTGGTACTTCTGGGGCTTTTGAGCGGCTTGCACGTTCCGTCTAAGCTAGCCTTGCCTTGACATGGTTTTGCCTTGAATCCACGATTAAAGTCCGCTTCGGCCAAGAGACCACATACGCCTTTCCCTTTAATGTGGTCCATGTACTGCTGGTTATATACGGGTAACCAACAACTGGCATTTTCAACGCAATTTCTGGCAGGCGAACCCCTCCCATCCCCAGCCGCTTCAAGTTCATCCAGATCTCCGGAAGTGGATCGTCTTTTATAGAAAATATCTTTCTTCTCGAAGAGGTCTCCATATTTGACGCTAAAATTCACAGATAATTGCTTGCTAAGATGATTACACATTCGATTAGACCAAAAACTAAGAATGCTTATTTATGTTTGCACTCCCTTACTCGGTATAATCCTTGAATTCCTTATCCCCGTGAAGCGTCTTTTTGAATGCTTTCCGTCCCAACTTATCAGCGTAAACACCGCCAAATGGTAGTGGGTCATCGCAGGGTCTTCCGCACAAGATATTTGCGACGACACGAGAGAAATGAGTAGCAGGTTTTACCCTTGGTGACATTAGACGAGGTGCATTAACCGCATGGGTAGGCATATATATCGGATATTTGATACTCTCCAATTGCCCATCAGCGCCCCTACCCATATTTTTAAGACCTGCGATAAATGCCCCCAATTTGTGAAGTCGGACTTGAATGGGTAGCTTATAATAGTTTCTACTCTTCACCCTCTTCAAATACATTCGTACAAAGTCCACTGCCTTCTCCCTCTGTTCTGAATCCCCCCGCCAATGAATCAACCAGTTCTCTGCTAAACTGACAAGGTGACCCAAATCTTTGTACATATCTGGCTCCGCCTTCAACAACAACTGGAATATCTCCTCTACTTGGGACCCGGCCTCTGGTGGCATCATCTCCATGATTAGCTTCGAATCATCATCTTTAGATTCAAAAATTGTCAGGAAGAAGTGTATCAGCAACTGTTCTAACCGGCTCAACCAATCCCACGAGGCTTCTCCCGCTTGGGTCTGTTCGTCCATAGTCCCTGGCTTCAAAAACTTTGCTAGGAGGGAGGGACTGGACTGGGTACCATGTTTCGCTAAAGCTGTATTTAGATCGGGATGATGGTCATGGTCGTGATGATTGTCATGGTCATGATGATGGTGATGGGGTTCATGCTTCATATGGCTAAGCTTTAAGGTTTCTGTCGCAGGAGATGGCTGTAGGGGATGTTGCTGTTCTGTCAGCTCATCCAGAGCGTGATCTATGTCAGAAAAGGAGTTGGTTGTCCACGAGTCCCTCCCAAGATCTTCGGCATCTGGTACCGTTAGCATATTTTGGTTGTTCTTGAGACGATTCGCTGCATCGAAGTGAACATGGCCATCATGATTGCTTGAAAATAATCAAATACATTTTTTAAAATTTGACACAGGTATTTCAACATGATTTAAATAAGTGTTTGTTCGTCATGTATGTATTTATTTATTATGTATCCTCTTACGATGAGTCTCTTCGAGGTGAATCTGTCAGATCTGGTGGTATATTTTCATGGTCTTCCTTTCCTTTGCTAGCTAGAAATAATTAAATTCAACATTTTATTCATGGGGAGATAATATTTCAATTATAACCATTCCAGTTATGGAGCTTTACTTACATCTAGGACTAGTCGCAAAACTATCCTCTTCGTACTCATCACCACCATCTTCAGATAGTGAGTTGGCCGCATTTGTCCTCATTTTCCCTTCCGTATTCTTCTCCCCACGGCTGCTGCCACTATTCCGACTTCGCCTTTCGGCCTTATCTTGGCCGTTAGATCTGCGAGGGCTTTTGCTGTTATCTTTGGCCCCAGAATCTCGAGGGCTCCTGGGGCTGGTATCATCCTGCTTTCTCTCTTCGTCTTCAACTTGCATGTTGTTTTTTAAAATGGAATCTGAAATTTTGAATCGAATTCATCTCATATCGCTATTTAGTTAATATATTTCAATAAGGTATAATTGCATACATGAAATTTTTATACTTACATGACTTTTTGGTAAGCTTTTTTAGTTTGAAGAAAAAATTGATGTCCTTGCTGGTGTGATATGGCTAGTTAATTTTTTGTGACTCCACCGTTGGATTCGTTAGGCATGGAAATGGCTTGAAATACAGTGGCAACGGTTGTCCAAAAATCATGTTGCCAGCAGTGACTTAAATTTACTGGTTACGGTTACACACTGACAGGTGTGGGCGGGGTTGAACTGCGGTACATGCAAACTAACATTTCGGCGTTTCTGCAGGCTTGATGAATGCACATATCCTCATCAATTATGATCACAGTTTACAATTTTAAAGTTACATGTATCTGTCTGTTACAATCTGGCTGATTTGATATTATGTTATATAACTAGTCTTTGGAAGACTTAATATTTATTCCAATAAGGTTTTTTCTGCAAGTAATCTCGTATTTACAAAATAGCAATAGCAGTGCAAAAAATTATCTCAGAATTACATTTTTCCTGCCTCCAGATAAAGATAAGTATTTTCATTCCTCTTCACTTTCCCCTCTTTGACCAGCTTTTCCAAATGATGACCCACATTCAGTTCCGCAGCAGGCTTCAGAACCGCTGGGGTCTCTGTATAAACCACATCCACAATATTCCCCGCAGTCATGGGTTTCTTGCTGGCCTTGAGCGCTTGTAAAATCTGGCTTTCCCTTTGCCTCCTATGACTCAGGTAGAAATTAATCCTCTCCTTCGGGTCCTGAACGACAGGGCCATGGGCAGGATAAATGATTTCCGGATTCTCACTCAGGATCTTCTCCAGGGATCTCATATAATCAAACAAGTCTTCGAACACAGCGGTCCCCTCCCCCAATATGCAGTCTCCACTAAATACAGCCCTCTCCTCTTGCAAGTAGAGAGCCGCGTGATCCGACGTGTGTCCGGGGGTAAATAGGACCCTCAGGGTTGCCCCATCCGTGGAAAATTCCTGATTATCTTCTAACAGGCTTAGACTGTATCCTTCTGGAAGACCCTTCTCCGGCTGTTCCTTCCTCCTGAACTTGTGTACTGGAGGGAGGGACTTGATGACGGAAAAGCCCAGTGCCTTCTTGAGATCTTCAAGCGCCCCGATATGGTCCTGATTTTTTAGTATTTTTTTTTTTAGTATTTAAGTATTTATTTACATCAAGCCTGTTTTTTCAATCCTCAAACCTGATGCCAGTGCGTGATTAGAATTCGTTCCACGCTTATGTTCCGCTCCGTCAGGAAGGAGGATATTCCAACGATGTATTCGGGAAAGCCATCTTGACCCGCGTCCACCAAAATCCTTCGGGGGCCGGTCCCAACCAGGTAGATGTTGGTGCCTTGGAGGGTCATGGGACTGGGGTTGCAGCCAAGGAACCTCCACACCCTCCCGGAAAGCTGGGAGACTTTGGGGATCACGTTCATTCTGCCGTTGCCACGTTCAGTGCAATGGGGATGACGACCAGGGGTCAATCCTCCAATCAATCCCGGGAACCGATCTTCAAGCCAAGTACCTTCAAAAACAAAATTAACACATATCAACAAATTAACTATAGTTAAAATTAACCCAATCATCACCAGACTTACTTTTAAAGAAACTGAACACAATATTTTAATGATGTAAAAAATAATTACTTATTTAGCTCGTAAGTTTTCATCTCATCACAACTAACTTTAATGGTTGAAGGTGACCCTCTCAATCACGATAAGATTTAATTTAACAGAGATCTCCCATTTAAAGTCACACACAAGTAAACAGAGATACAAGTTGAGGTACAAAGTTCATTCTCTAAAAAAAATGCCGATGATCAGATCAGATCATCATATCATCCAAAACAGCGGAACATCATCTGCTCATTCCATATTCCATCCAATTCACATGGCCTGACTGCCTGACACATGGCTTGGGCTGGACTTGGCTGTAAAAGCACTTTACTTGGATATGGCCCATGTGGCCCATGTGATGATGATGGGATATGATATGGATGGGGTCTCTATTCATCTATTCTCTCTCTATTCATTTCATAGTCCATGTTCATCTCTTTTGGATGGATCGGATGTATTTTCATGTAAATAGGCCAGAGAACCAGACATAGACATCACTTCACATCTGTTCGCGCAAGTTAGTAAATTCTAAATTGTGGTTTCAGTCAAGTAATGGTGAATTCATAATTAATTTAATTTTGGGGATCGTTCTTCCTCTCGCTCTCGTGTGGACGGTATTTTTCCAGCTGGCTGGAGTAACTTGCTCATATTAATTAAGAGCTAATTAAAGGAGTGTGTAGGAGGATATAAGGATAGTGTAATTGGATATTGGATATAATCAGGATATGTGTTTGTGAGGTTTACTCTCCCAAGTTAAACATTTAATTTTAACCTGCAACCTGAGTTTAAATCCCCCTGCCTGTTCCTTTCCCCTAATAAAAATCTAATTGGTAATTGGTACGGCCACGGGCCAGGTAAGCTTTACGATTTCTTGGGTAAGGGATGGTGACTGACTGGATTGAAATTGGTGGAATTAAGATTGGTTATAATTGCTATGAAATATTAAGATTATATTATTTTTGTTGCATATTTTACAGATTTCGCCGCGCCCCCAACTCATCCACCTCTAACTCTCCGCCTCCGTCTGGTTCTGCTGATACGGCTGATTTAACTACGAACGGAGTTATCATCACAATCACAAGGACAACATGGCGTCCCCCAACATGTACTGGCGTGTAATGGCCCGGTTAGATAAGTTCGTGCCTCAGAAGTTCCAACCGTTGTGGGTGCACCCGGCAGGTAAGTTAACACTGTTATTTGATTTGTTTAAATGTTTGCCTAAAAATTAACTTCCACAGAGATATACTTACATATTGCCTAATTGATTTTGTCTCTAAATATTAAACTTTCAGGTCCGAAAACCGTATTTTTCTGGGCACCCGTCTTCAAATGGGGTTTAGTAATAGCTGGAATTGGAGATCTGACCCGACCGGCGGATAAGATAAGTGTGCCGCAACAGGCCAGTTTGGCTGCAACGGGAACCATTTGGTCACGCTACTCCTTAGTCATCATTCCCAAGAACTGGTCGCTCTTCAGTGTCAACGTTTTTGTCGCCATTACTGGGATCTATCAAATGGTTCGGGGTATACGTTATCAGCAGTCGATAAAGGACAAGGATAAGGCTTGAATGAAACTGAATTGGTGTGTAGAATTATGCACTTTCTCTCATTATCTAGCTTTATGAAGTCTCACCAGGAGGACAATGTGTACAATTATTTTAGTTATGTTGTCCCTATCCCGTAACTGTAACTGTATGTAGACTTAGTAGAGGTGACCATTAAAATGTTTAATGTTCCATGACGTAATGTGGTTTCGCTTATGTCATTATCGATTTAATTAGTGAGGTATTGTTATTAAAACAGAAATTATTTCGGGTCTGCTCTTAACCTTTTTTTGAAGTGGCAGTACTTTACTGGCTAGTGCTGCGTTAAGTATGAATGGGCAATAGTAATATTGAAGATTTCGTTGAAAAGCTTTAAAATGATTATTTTTCTAGAATAATTTAGAATAGGTACCAATCAATGTTGTTGATCTAGAGTAGGTAGGTATGTACTAAATACTAGGTGCAATTAACAACCTATGTACATATGTATGTGATACTGTGAAATAAACTAATTTAAAAAAAAACAAATACAATCAGACCAGGGGAGTAACCATTTGTTTTGCTTTTTAGTTCAACTTAAGCTCTTATTAAAATTCACCAAAATACTTTCAAAAGTTTAAAATTTGAGTTAAAACAATTAAAAAGTTAACAAGTAAACGTTCAACGTTTTAGAGACGATCTAATATAGAGGGACTAAATACTGCTTACGAAAAATAAAATAGAAATCGATTATAATAATCCCGAGGATTCGATCCTGTCACCTGCTCCGGCTTCGATGACTTTTCTGTCGCTTGCTATCCTGGTATTTGGACTCATTTGTGGATCTCCTTGTAACCCTTCTACTGCTCCGATAATCATCACTCCGGCGATCCTTTCTATCTCTGGAGTGATGGTCAACTGGAACTGGCCGGGATGTATCGTTCTCTTTACTTCGAGGAAGAGAATTGGAATCATCTCTTCGATTTGAGTGTCTGTCTAATGCTGGGGGGCTGTGGGGTCGCTTATGATGGCTACTTCGTTCACTCCTTCGAAGATTGTCCCGATTACTCGTATCAACTTTATTAATATTATCCGTTTCTCCGCGAGTTGGAGGTTTCTCCCCTTGACCTTCCGGTATCGGCGTATCACAGCTGGACTTTCTTGAACGATCACTACTTTCGCTTATATTGCTGCCGTTAGCCCTCGAAACTCTCGATCTCGGTTCATTATCACATTCTTTTTTATCCGTCCCAGCCAGGTCAGAATTCGGAGATGTAGCAGTGCTTAACTGGTTAGTGGAAGGGGTTTCGGAGGAACCCTTTTCAACCTCCTCCTCGGTCTGTAAATACAATTAAACGTCAAATCACATTTCCACTGAGATTTGCTACAATTTGCGAAGAAGTTACTTTTAAATTTCAAAAATAATATTTTCCCCATACCTTCTCCACCCGTTTATTCTTTGGAATAACAACGGCCTCCTCCCTTTCGATGTTACTCTGCTCAGTAAAGAAATATAGTGACATGTTCCCGAACTTGACGTGCTTTCTCTTTCTCTTTGCCGTGTACTCAGGGACCTTCTTCAATCTCTTGCTTATCTCCTCCAAAGTAATGAACTCCTGGGATTCCAGTAAAGCTTCCTGACAGTTTTTCAGTACGTCCTCCGCCTCCTGTTTTGACAGGGCTACCCTCGATATCTTCTTCAACCTGGATAGTTAGGTAGGTAATTTATGCCCAAATTAATACACAAAACAAAAAATATAATGTTAATTGCAGGTTCTGGCTTGGCTGGTCAGTTACATACTTTTCAGTGAGATTCTTGATAATAAAATTCTTCTTGTCCACTTCATTCTTGGCCGTTAGGAACAGGGAGGACATGTTCTCGGAGTAGTGCCTATTCTCCAGCTTCAACTTCTTGACCAACGTCTTCAGCTCCTGATTCTCCTTCAGCAAGGCTTGATACTGCTCGTCATTCACGACATTCTGGCGGAAGTAATTAAAAATTAACAAATTATTAACTGGCCATTATAAAATTAGAATAATTAAATAGCTTTGGTGTTTTTTAATTCGTAATTTTAGTTATGCTCGTGAACTCACATCCGTCTTCGCCTTCTTGGCAGCAGGGCCCCAGATCTCCCCCTCCAGATCACCGTAAATGTCCTCATCGTCATCCTCGCACTCCTGGACCTCCACCTCAGCATCACCATCCTCCAACTCCTCCATTTGCAATAACTCCCGGCTTCAATTAAGTCTATAGCACAATTAACAAATTGCAATTAACAAATTATCACAGAAGCACAGCTGAAGTTATATCCAAATTAGAACAAATCAACATTAACCAATATTAAAAACGTACCCCCAAACTACTATTCCAATTAAGCTGGCAGCTTGATTCACATTTTAATTTATTTTTTGACATGCACTCAACTAACTAATTACTACTTAACTATTGTGGCAGTTAAACAAAAATTAAAATTTAAGGCACGGTCAACCAACCAAAGTTAAGTGTGATTCTTCTTACTTTCATTGTTCATTGTCAAAAATCCAGAAAACAAAAACAACTTTCTAGACACCACCGAAGCCTTTTGGCGCCGAGAAATCGGGGTCAATAGAGACGATTTAAATGCGAATCTTGTCAAAATTGACATGATCTTGGTCTGATGAGCCAAATGTGAACTTTCCATTCTACTTTCACTCACCCAACGATTGGTTTCACTCAACAAATTTAACTTTTATTAATTTAATTAAGGATAATTAAAAGTTTTTTATGCATTTTACTTTATTATTGCAGAAATTACGTACAAAGTTTTTGAGAGCGCATTTTCTGTTCTAGTCTTTAGCGTTAGTTGTACATAATATATGAAATGGAATGCATTCTAAATCTTAACATGTTAATGGACTTTCACCTTATATTTTAAAAGTTTAGGTAATTAGGCATATGCTCATGATAAAATTGTACATTTGGTTCCAGCAATTATATATAATTATAGCTGCATTTACATTTTTAATCACAAGACTCCTCGCTAACTCCATCAAAGCGACTGGTGCCCACACCTATTTTAAGCTCGTCTATGAGGACAAAGGCTGCATTGGGGGCGACGTGACCTTCAATAATTATCTGGAATAAGAATAATTAGAATATAGGTAATTACTAAAATGAGCCAAACTAATAGAAATTTTTGGAAAAGAAATTTCATACGACTAATTAAAATTAGGGTAAACTTTACCTCATGAACACATCCCAGGTAAATGACTCTTGTACAATAGCCCTCCCCAATCTGACTCAACTCTGTACTCACCATCTCATGAGTTTTATGACTGATCCCACTGACCACCAGCTTGGACCTGGTGGTCCACCCCAAGTGATATTTGATCACCACGATCACATCCGCCACCCCACTTGACTTCCTCTGCAACTGCCCTATACTAATTTTCCCTGTCCCGGTGGCCGGCCTCAGGAACCAGACCCCACTAGCTCGTAGTGAAGGTCTCCAGGTCAAAGGGCACTTGGCGTAGTACTCAAAGCCCTTGATGTGGAAGTGATAAGACTCATGCTCCAAGTCATACAGGACCCCATGGGCGGGGACCACCTTCCGGTGGTAGTAAGGCACGGAGACCACGTCCATCGTTAGGTAAGCTATGAAGAGGGAGACCACGATCACAAAACAAATTATTGCGGACACGGCCCCGTCACCCCGATTGGAGACCATGTAGATGAGTGGCATGGACATGGACGAAGACATGGAGGGACGACGTGAACGTGACATGGGCCAAGGTCACGGAATATGAAGACGTAATGATGATAAGCCTGGTAAGCTCACTCTAGAGAAGAAGAACTTCATCTATAAGACTTTAGGACAAAACCAAAATAGTTTTATGCAGATGCAATTATTTTAATTCCATTAATCTTTCAATTGATTTCTCCTGGCTTTCACCACTTACTTTTTTCTCTCTCTCTCAATGAACCTGGAACATTGTTGAGAAGACGTGGCTCTCCATCTCCATCCCACTCCCCAAGTGGAAACAATTTGTTGGAAGCTAAAAAAAAGACAACTAATCTACCCAAAATGGATATTAATATTATGCATTTGATATTATTAAGGCCAGCTCTTCTCTCTTCAACGTCTCAACACTCAAGAGCATACCTATTCCAGGAAGGAAATTGAGCTGGGGAGAGGAGAAACCGACAACGCTTATTCCATTCTGCCAAGACGAAGAAAATTGATGGGGAAATGACAAACTAACATGAACACTGCAGTAGGTTCTCCCCTCTTACTTCCTATTAATTATATTATATAGTAACTACATCACATCTACATACATCGAATGGAATGGCATGAATTGACGGAGAAATTATATGAAGGAGAAAGTTCGCTCCATAAGAACAAGAGCGATCATGATATGATTGTGATATGATATGATTATATTATGTATGTTATATATAACTTGTTTCTCCCTCTTAATGCCCAATAATAAAAAAAGAGCAAAAAAAAACGTGCTTTCCCTTCCAAGCCAAGAATTAAGAAAGCAGAAATTTTTATGTCCTACACCTTTCCCAAGAGTGAAAGTAGCACGGACCAAAACTGAAGGGAAGGCACTTTAGTCAAGGAGTAAATGAAATGCAATATGCATATGCATACGTTATAGCGTTGGCATTTAACGGGAAGCCCAATTTCATATCATATTCATTCATACCCCTCCAATTCCACTTTACTTTCCCCGAACAAAAAAAACTAAAGGTTTCATATATAGCTTAATACATAATACATGGCTATACACTTTTGATATGAAAACTGAAATGCATGGAAAATTGGAATACAAGACAAACTGTGGTCCCAAATCCTGGGTGCATGGGAAATGGGCACATGCAAAATGTATGAGCTTCCAACACATATGCCATATTATGCCTGCCGTCAATAATCCACACGGGGGAAAGTTTTCTTTCTGTTTTTCCGTAGTTTATTGCTAAAATTGTTTGGGCAGGAGAAAGTGTCTATGACTTGGTTTGGGTTATTTATAAGTAGGGAACTCCATACCTAACTATGATAATAGTTACCTTTGGCAAGTTCCAATCCAAAGTTTAGTTGTATGGGATGGGGGATATTATGGTTATGTTATATGGCTTGGTTTGACATGGGAAAGAAAGCATAATAAGAAAGGGAGAGAGGAATTAAATGAGTGGGTGACGAAGGGGACGGTATTTTAACACGCGACGGGAAGAAAGCGAAGGAAGTTCTCACACTAACAATAAGTTATAATGTGGAATGGGTATAGAAGACCTATTACTTATGTTACGTTACTGGACAATTTTGCTTATGAAATGGCAATAGTAATAGTGACATGTCTGTTTTTACATGGCCATGTTCCAAATAGAAATATTTTATTATGTTAGGAATTATCCCACTCTGTCCTATAGGACAGTGATCTGATAATATATATCTATAAAGCTTTCTATGTATGTAGGAAACGTAGATATTTACTTCCTAAAACTAAAACATGAATAAAATCATCCATAAAACATTTCATTGGATTGGGAACTGGGAACGTGTAATCAAAATAAGCAGAGTTCTTTTGGAGAACTCGAGAGAAATGATAAAGCCAAAATCCATAAAATTGCAATTATAATTCTACGATCTAATATGTTTTGTTGGGATTCCATCCGAATTCTTATAAACTCTTCGTATTTGGCCCAAAGGGGTCTTTGTATGTAGGTGGCATAAATGTGTATTCAGCTTTCTCCACTACTGGATGGGCTATTTGATTCGGCATATATTATGAAAGGAATATAATATGAAAGGAAGTAGGGCCCAGGCATATTTAATTTTCCATAGTATTTAGTAATTTAGTTACAGGGATGATTAATTAAATTCAAGGGAGAAATGAAATGGAAGGATTTTTTGGGCTATTCTCAACTTGCCCCATCCCAGCGAATGTTTCAGTGAGCATGCGAATTCATTGTTCACTTCTGAGATTGTTTGGAAGATAGACTTCCAACTCCAGGTTTCACTTTCAGATTATATAACTATTTTTGACAGTTTAAGTAAGCTATAAACAGTAAGCGCAAACATGACTACGACCTTGGGAGCAAGTTCCACAGTGTCGAAGCCGGGGCATGATGGTGACCAGCCGGAAAACGTTGATGCGGACAACCCGATCGGGACTGAGGAGGACGTGAGGGAGGTCCTCCGTATGCTGTCGGAGCGCCCAAATCTCCACCTGACAAAAGAGCAAGCGGGCCAAATCAATGACCCCAAAGTGACGACCTTTGAGAAGCTCTTCACCCAATGGAACAAAGACATGGCTGAGAACTATGCGAAGGATGAGGACGAGGAAGAGCGAGAACTGAGGGAAGCCAAAGAGGCCTCATTGCTTGAAAAGGCGGACCAGGGTAGGCCACAATGGTTGAACCGCACCCTGGGACCGGCCTACTACCTACTTGTCACTATCAACTTTTACTTTGCCCTCTCGGAAAGGTTAGCAACAGCATGGTTCATTCAGGAAGGGCTTTGACTTTGCACTTTTCCCTTTTGCACTACTAATTGGGATAATTACTGTTACAATTAGCTATAACATCATCGTAGAAAGTGCCAAATTGGACAACATGTCCCTCAGAGGGATGTTCCAATGCCTGGAAATCCCAAAGAACCAGAATTTCTTGTTGCACTGTGTGAATATTTGCCAAGCGCTGGTCTGCGTCCTTGTGCTGTACGCGAGGTCGAAGAAGACGGCAAACCTCTGCTGGCTATACCTCATGGGCAGTACCATCAACGCCTGCTTCCGGCTTTACCGGCTCATCTATTCCTCACGGTTTGAGTATGATAAGAAGCTACGGGGAACTATGAATCATGGCCTGATATTGATCGTCCTCGTCGTGGTCGTTAACATTCCAGCTATGACGTTGGTTCTCCTGAGGTACTATGATCTTACCCAGCAGTTTGTGACGAGGGCCCAGGACTTTGCCACTCAGACATATGAGGGGCGGCAGCTCAACGATAAGATCATCTACAAGAACGTGTCTTCCTTCCTCCAGAGGAAGACTGTCCTGAGGAGCTGCACCTCCCTCCAGATCTTCAACACTGTGGAGAAGATCCAAGAGCACCAGAGTAAGCTAAAGAAGGGAGAAGAGATCAGCGAGGAATTCGTTAAACGGGAGGTGAAAGCAGCCATTACGGCACTCAAAGGTGGGGGATGGATAATCATTAATCAATATGAACATTAGCAAATTGACGATACAATTACTTATTGGTCAAATTAATTAATTTTCATATTTTGTATCTGGGCAGAGGTTGAAAACTTAGGTGGGATGGAAATGCTGAGGGAGCTGAAGCGACGTCAGTATGAAAACGTAGAGGAACTTGAGGACGATGAGTCGACCAGTCAAGGGAAGCAATCCTATGCCTTCGAGGGTGAAAGTGAAAATCCCGACGAAGGGGAGGAGCCATTTGCCTTCGTCAAGAAATTGTCTGACGCTGGGACCGAGTTAAGCGTCTAAGTGGTCTAAAGAGTCCTTGAATTAAATGAAAGTGGAAGAATTTAATTGATCCAGGGTAGAGTTTAGATGAAAATTCCAATGAACAAGCCCACTTATTATAGTACTAGGGGCTGGTCGGTGTGAATTTTTTATACCAAACCCCAGATCAGATTTGTAAACAAAGTTATTCATTTATATAGGTAGGGATTATAGTCCTCGTTTTACCGTTTTACCAAATCGGTTCATTAGACGGGAAGGCCAATTTTTATGAAAGTGCTTATTTCTTTTCTAAATGTAGGTATTGTAATAATTACATGTTAATTATTGTAATCAAGTTTATTATTACGCTGATTAAATTTTAAGATGTAAGACCAAGCAAAAATCGTAACACTTTGCTCTATAAAATAGATATATTTTTCATTGAAAGGGGCTTCCGAATTAGTTAGTAATCAGTAATCAATAAATGAAAATCCTCTGGAAAAGAAAATGTTATAATTTTGCAATGTTATTAAGCTAAATAAACCGGGTATTATTCGTAAGAGGATTTGCTATTGCTTACTATATAAAGGTACATGAAGCGAATTACTACCTACACAATCATGATATGATCATCAATGTCACTTAAATATCAATATGAGCTAAGCTTGTGATGATAATGCTACTTAAAAGTTTCCAACAACACATCCCATATCTCATCTGACACACAATGAAAGCCCATCAAATCGAATACAACTTTTCTATGAAAACCGAATTAAAATCGTTTCCGGTTAAGCCACAGACTTCATATAAGAAATCTGTGGGTTAAGCTATGACATGAATGACGCTCGTTACTGGAGCCAATCTTGACTTACTTTCTCTTGTGGAATTGTGAATTTACTTTCTTCGAAAAATCAATCAATCAAAATGGCATTCTTCATAATCATTAACGGTGTATTAGACAGGATCCTTCCCCTCATTTACCAAATTCCCCCTTCCTTCATCGTAATCTCTCAGTTCCACTCCATGCCACATGCGGACCACAGAAATTGTTCTACATACGTTTCACAGAAACCATATTATAAGGCTGGTAGACAGTATATAGACACAAAATCTACCAGCAAACCAACAGATGCAGATTTACCGTTTTAATCCATGCCTATAAGTATTAATACATAACATACTTACGCCATCCTCCACTTTCTCCAAGAGCTTTATTAGAGGGTGTGGCCTGATTTAAATACAGAATACATTGTCAATGTCACTCACTTCACTTATCCTTGATCATCCGACATGTTTAGGTTTACGTAAGATTTTACCTATTTTCCAACATTATAATGCTACATGCAAATTGTTGCAATTCTTGGATTTGCATATAAAATATTCATATGCCAAGATACGATTAAAGATGATCACTATTACAACAATGAACAAGCACTTCCTGGTGCTCTTGTGTCATCGTCATCATCATCGTCCTCTTTGAATTTTGGAGAAAGTTCGAAAAACAAGCATTTCGCAAACAGTACATGCATTCATGAATCAATCTATAATATGAGCCTAGCTGATCACAGACTACGCAGAAATAACCTTCATTTTATATTACATAAGCCTATTTTTGGTATATAAAAAGTGCCTTGTAGATACTTGGTAAAACTAAAACATGAATAAAATCATCCATAAAACATTTAATTGAATTGGGAATGGGAACGTGTATATATAATCAAAATAAGAGTTCTTTTGAAGAACTCGAGAGAAGTGATAAAGCCAAGCCAAAATCCATAAAACTGCAATTATAATTCTACGATCTGATATGTTTTGTTTTGAGATTCCATCCGAATTCTTATAAACTCTTCGAATTTGGCCCCAAGGGGTCTTTTTGCATTCTTCATGGAGTTATGTAATGTAGGTGGCATCAAGGAGTTTATCACAGCTTTTATAACAGGAGATGCAACTAGCAATATTTGAATGTATTTTCAGCGGATATAACTTTGGGACGCGTGCATTACAAAATATTTTAAATTAAAGATATTCCCTGCTTATAACTCCGTTGCTAGTGCTAACCGTCCCAAACCTATATCCGCAAAAATCGTCCTAGTTGCAACTCCTGTCATAAGCGCTGTGATAAACTCCTTGGGTGGCATAAATGTCTGTTCCAGCTTTCTCCACTACAGGTTTGGCTATTTGATTAGGAATATGCTAGGTATATGAAAGGAAGTAGGGTCCATGAATTTTTAATTTTCCATAGTAATTAATAAT
The DNA here is from genome assembly GCA_034700485.1 of Pseudosinella alba. Classification (NCBI taxonomy): domain Eukaryota; kingdom Metazoa; phylum Arthropoda; class Collembola; order Entomobryomorpha; family Entomobryidae; genus Pseudosinella; species Pseudosinella alba. The sequence continues at coordinate 9,565 of JAQIXQ010000273.1, read as the reverse complement.
AATTTATTTACAGTGATCATTGATATTATGATTAATTAAAATTAAATTCCAGGGAGAAATGAAATGGAAGGATTTTTAGGCTATTCTCAACTTGCCCCATCCCTGCGAATGTTTCAGTGAGCATGCGAATTCATTGTTCACTTCTGAGATTGTTTGGAAGATAGACCTCCAACTTATTTTTGACAGTTTAAGTAAGCTATAAACGGTAAGCGCAAACATGACTACGACCTTGGGAGCAAGTTCCACAGTGTCGAAACCGGGGCATGATGGCGACCAGCCCGAAAACGTTGATGCGGACAACCTGATCGGGAATGAGGAGGACGTGAGGGAGGTCCTCCGCATGCTCTCAGAGCGTCCAAATCTCCACCTGACAAAAGAGCAAGCGGGCCAAATCAATGACCCCAAAGTGACGACCTTTGAGAAGCTCTTCACCCAATGGAACAAAGACATGGCTGAGAACTATGCGAAGGATGAGGACGAGGAAGAGCGAGAACTGAGGGAAGCCAAAGAGGCCTCATTGCTTGAAAAGGCGGACCAGGGTAGGCCACAATGGTTGAACCGCACCCTGGGACTGGCCTTCTACCTTCTTGTAAATATCAACTTTTACTTCGCCCTTTCGGCAAGGTGAGCAACAGCATGGTTCATTCAGTTTAGGAAGGGCTTTGACTTTGGACTTTTTATTTTGCAATACTAATTGGGATAATTACTGTTACAATTAGCTATAACATCATAGCAGAAAGTGCCAAATTAGACATCATGTTCCTCGGAGGGATGTTCCAGTGCCTGCAAATCCCAAAGAACCAGAATTCCTTGTTGCACTGTGCGAACATTTGCCAAGCGCTGGTCTGCGTCCTTGTGCTGTATGCGAGGACGAAGAAGACGGCCAACCTCTGCTGGCTATACCTCATAGGCAGTACCCTCAACGCCTGCTACCGGTTTTACCAGATCATCTTCTACTCACGGTTTGAATACGATGAGAAATACCGGGGAATGACGAATCATGGCCTGAAATTGCTCATTATCGTCTTGGTCGTAAACATTCCTGCCATGATTTTGATTCTTCTGAGGTACTATGATCTTACCCAACAGTTTGTGACGAGGGCCCAGGACTTTGCCACTCAGACATATGAGGGGCGGCAGCTGAACGATAAGATCATCTACAAGAACGTGTCTTCCTTCCTCCAGAGGAAGACTGTCCTGAGGAGCTGCACCTCCCTCCAGATCTTCAACACTGTGGAGAAGATCCAAGAGCACCAGAGGAAGTTGAAGAAAGGAGAAGAGATCAGCGAGGAATTCGTTAATAAGGAGGTGAAAGCAGCCATTGCGGCACTCAAAGGTGGGAATGAAAAATTAATATGAACATTATGAAATTGATGGTACACTTATACTTATTGATCAAATTAAGATATTAATATATCTTTTTTTTGTGTCCGGACAGAGGTTGAAAACTTCCGTGGGATGGAAATGCTGAGGGAGCTGAAGCGACGTCAGTATGAAAACGTAGAGGAACTTGATGACGATGAGTCTGCGAGTCAAGGGAAGCAATCCTATGCCTTCGAGGGTGAAAGTGAAAATCCCGACGAAGGGGAGGAGCCATTTGCCTTCGACAGGAAAAAGTCTTACGCTGAGACCGAGTTAAGCGTCTAAGGAGTCCTTGAATCAAATGAAAGCGAAGTGGAAGAATTTTAGTGATCTATGGTTTAGATGGAAATTCCAATGACTAAACCCACCATAGTATTATAGTTCTCCTTATACCAAATCGGTTCATTAGCCGGAAAGATTAATTTTTATGAAAGAGCTTTCTTTTCTAAATGTACATAGCTATTGTAATTATTGTAATCATGATTATTTACGCAAGAACTAATTAAATTTTAAGACAGACAAAGAAAAATGTAATACTTTTCTCTTTTCTCTGGATAAATTCTCCAAATATAAACTGTATTTTACATGTTTATGCATCGGCCTTGCCACGGGGCTGGTAGAATTTGTAATATTGCATTGTTAAGCTAAATAAGCCGGCATTATTCATAAGAGGATTTACTATTGCTTACTATATATCAAGGTACACAGAACAAATTACTACCAACCTACGTAATCATAGCCATCAATGTCAGTTAAATGTCAATATGAACTAAGCTTGTGATGCTAATGCTACGTAAAAGTTTCCAACAACACATCCCATATCTCATCCCACACACAATGAAAGCCCATCAAATCGAATACAACTTTCCTCTGAAAACCAAATTAAAATCGTTTCCGGTTAAGCTATGACATGAATGACGCTCGTTATTGGAGCCAATCCTGTCTCGTCCTTCTTGACTTACTTTCTCTTGTGGAATTGTGAATTTACTTTCTTCGAAAAATCAATCAATCAAAATGTTACTATTCATAGTCATTAACGGTGTATTAGACAGGATCCTTTCCCTCATTTACCAAATTCACCCTTCCTTCATCCTAATCTCTCAGTTCCATTCCATGCCACAGGTAGACCACAGAAATAGTTCTACATACTTTTTACAGAAACCATATTATAAGGTTGGTAGACACAAAATCTACTACCAAACCAATAGATGCAGATTTAACCGTTTTAATCCATGCCTCAAAGTACATACTTACGCCACCCTCCACTTTCTCCAAGAGTGTGGCCTAATTTAAATACAGAATACATTGTCATTGTCAATGTCACTCACTCATCCTTGATCATCCGACATGTTTAGGTTTACGTAAGATTTTACTTATTCATGCTACATGCAACTTGTTACAATTCTTGGATTTACCTTATACAATATTCATACATATGCCAAGACACGATAAGCGATTATTATTAGAGCAAGCAACAAGCACTTGTTGGTGCCTGTGTCATCGTCATCGTCATCGTCATCCTCTTTGAGTTTATGGAGAAAGTTCGAAAAACAAACATTCGCAAATAATACATGCATTCATCAAATTAAATTAGAGGCTAAATTTATACAGAAATTATCTTCATTTTATATTACATAAGTCTATTTATTTGGCTTATACCAAGGCATATAGGTATCTGTAGGTTCATTTGCGTAAGCGTATGCCTAACTCTTAACCACGCACCCAAAACGTTTTTTCCTGATTTTATGGGATGCCACAAATAAACCAACAAAGTAAAAATGATTCCATTTCATTACATTCAATTCATCATCACATCACGTACAAAAACCAGAAGAATTCCCACAACATCATTAAAAGTGGGATATATGAAGCAAATAAGCAAAACTTGTATCTGTCTACTTGGTGGAAACTTTTTTTATGGAGAAAGTGCGGAACCGACACCGCACCAACGATAAAAGTTTGTGAAATGGATTCATCCATTCTCCTCTTTTTATTTCGTCTTCACTATATAGACCTACATGTTTTTCATTTGTAGTCAATAAAAATAAAAAAACTACCCATTTTAAGGTTAACTTTATTTACCACAATAATCAATTTATTATTTACCGCACCACAATTACCATAAATCCTTCCTAGAAGAGGGCACATGCACATCCTCATTATTCCTCTTCATTGACTCATATAATTCATAATATGGAAACATGTAACCTCAAAAGCCAAAAACCAAATAACAATTCATATGATAATCCCAAGCCAGGCCAAGCCAATGCCAATAACATGCCAGTGGGGATGACTTTGATGATGATGGTGAAAGCATTTCGGCAAACATCCACTTTCACACTTCTCACCCAGTCAGAGTCAAAGCCAGACGGATAAACATTAACCAGAAATGAGAATTAATGTCCCTATCTGAATCTGACCAAACAATGACGATGATGATGATCCACAAGAGCCAAAGTATATTAACTTTTATTAACTTAAGAATCATAATAATAATCTAATGCTGAACAGCTTATTGACTAATATGATGCTGTTTTTTTTGGCAAACAAAGCATAAACATATAAGTTCATTTATAATTTGTAATAATGATGGTAATGAGACAGGAGCAGATAGCATATTTGTATGTACCATGCCATATACCACAAAGAACTTTCTCTATTTACTTTTCCCTTTTGTTCCTATTCACTCAACAAAGTTTACTTGTCTAAAGGCATATATAGGTAAGCCTGGTGAAAGTTAATAATGTTTGAGTAGGGATTTTGATGGAGTGGAGTGATGCAGATGGCCTGCTCCTCTTCTTCTCTTCTGACTAACAACACAACAACAAAGTCCTCAAATAGCGAAAATGGAGTGTGGCTGGTTGGGCTTTGGTTGCTAAAAAACTTTTGCATTATTATTTTGATCATTTTTTTGCACAAGACATGCATATGACAAGACGCGCAGAAATGCTGTGAGAAGGACGATGATGATCATGAGGATGATGATGAGGGAGAAAGTAGAAAGGAATTCATTTAAGTAGGTGCTGGGCTGGGTGCTGACGTACCAAAGTGAGAGAGGGGAAAGTTCATTTTTTATTTGTTTATTTGAAGGGAACGTGCAGGATGTGTATGAAGAAGTGAAAGCAATTAAGTAAAAACTTGCGTTGGCGTTGTGGACAAAATTAACTTGTTTCTTGTCTGCTTGTTGCTTCTGGTATTATTGTACCTAAGATGAACAAAAAGAAAGTTGAATTCATATTCATTTCACGAACTTCTCCAAATGAAATGGTAGTCCATGTTCAAATAATAGCCATTTTAATTAAAATGGGGTAATATGAAACAACGAGATTCTCATCTTGGAACAACGATCAATGATACAAGTCATTCATAGATGATCCTAAACTGGCTAAATATAGATATTATTATGAAGGATCAAGAATATCCACTTTCTCCCCGACATTCTGTACCCCACCTTAGAGAGTCCCAGTCCCATGTGGATTTCCAGTTCACCGGAAGTTCCCCCGTTAATGGACAGCAAAGGGCACAATTGGTCTTCAACAACTTATTATCGCCACCTTCCAAAGAGAAGTGCATCTCAATGACAGGGCTCCACAGCCACAACCACCATTATGATTATGATAACCACCACCATCATCAGCATCATCGACAGCAGCAAGCTAATCATCAATTGGAGGATGATTTCTCCGGTGAAAGTGAAAGTGAGGATGTGAACACACATTCCAATTTTCTCCACGTTTATTTCTTCTTCTCCTATTATCTCTGCTTGACCCCGTTTCGGTTTAGGAAGGTGAAGTCCCCTGCCATGGAGGCTAAGGTGACCTTTGAGATTCATGAATATCTGCCCCAAAAGGTACATTCATAGATTTGAAATCAATTTATGAACTTCGTGACTCAATCAATTTAAATTTAATTAGTTTTGATTTTTTTTTTATGTCTTTGGTAGATCCTCTGTGCAATAGCCAATATTTTTGCATTGGCCCGATATAGTGTTGAGCTGCGGAGATGCATCCAAGATATCAAAAGGGATAACCCAATCTCCTTCTTCAAACTGTTTGAAGCTTGCTCCGGCCTTGTTTTCAAAACCGTTATTTTAAGGTGCTTTTGGAAGAACAAGGCAAAGTTTTTAACTATAGTTAGGTTCCTGCATAGTCCATTCATCTTACCATATAACAAGTTTAAGGTGACTCGGCTCAACCTTTCCTAATTAATTATTATAAGTAGTTACTTATGATGTCACGTATTTACCGTAAAATCTTTTTATTTGTTTCTTTCAGTTTGAATCCGTGTTCACGATTTCCTTTCTCTGCACCTTCTACGTGGTCATCGGCTTCGCCCGGATGATCACGGGATCCGGTTTTCTCCGCTGCTCCGACCTCACCCCATCCTGGTGGGCGAGGCGTCTGGTCGCCGAAGGTCGATACTCATTTTTCCTCTCAAATGAATCCCACTTCGACTTTGCTCCAACCTACGACGAAATAAGCTCATTGGACACGGTCCTTGGAGTCATCACCGGATTCACCTTCCAGTTCCGGTTCATCACTGGCTACTTTGTGGATGTGGGGATCCTTCTCTGCGTCCTGACCCTTTGGGGACCTGTCGCAGGATTTGCATCGAGTATTAGGAGGAGGCTTAAGAATAGGTTGATGGAGGAAGCCATCTCCCCGGAAGACCTTTTGGGGGAGAGGGAAAGTGAGACAACGCTGAGCAAAATGTCCCCCTCCAACCAGATGGAAATCAGTCTCCAAGAGATTGTCCTCAGGCAGTATAAGGCCTTGAAGATGCTGACGGGGTTGATTAGTGAAGCCAATGGGCCGACGATATTACCCTTTATTAGTGAAGCCATATTTGGCTACGCCATATTCTTTGAAGATGTCCTCATCACGAAGGATTACTTTCATAGGATCATGCTCATTTGCTTCTACTTCTGTGCGGTGAATATCCTCGTCTTTTCGGCGGATGTTTGCAGAAAGGTAACATTTTTAAATTAATTATATGAATAATTATTTCGAAAATCAAGCTACTTATATCTACAAATCAATAATTATATTTTTACTGTAGATGCAATGTATGAAGCAATGGCTTTGGAACGAGGACAGATTCTCAACTTTCCCCAGTCAAAAATTAATGTTGGTCTTGCACGATCTGTCCACGAATGCTGTTGGGATTACGGCATCCGGGATATTTACAATTGATTTTTATCTGGTTGGATCGGTAAGACAATTAAATAACAATTAAACAGAAACAAACAGATTTAAACTTAATGTAGATACACACTATGCATTAAATTATGTATTCGGTATTTAAAAGTAATTATGCATTCCTAAAACTTGTTCTCTAGATGATCAGCGTGTTGATAACACTCTTCATTATCCGCCTTCAGTATCAACCTTTAGATGTTTAAAAATGACTAATGACTTCAATGGAAACAAGTACCTCCTCTCGTACCTCAATCAAACTGAAAAAAGTACCTGTCCATAATGAGAACATCCGAAGAGCTTCCAATTCCGCACTCGTGGAATCAGTCAGTAATTTCAACTGCTTGGAAGCGACGAGTGTCGATAATGAAATGAAGTTGAATTAAAAAATAACAAGCAAGGGACAACTTTCTACAAAATAACATATTATTACATTCCTCCTGTATTAAATAATATCATGTAGATAGTACGTGCTTAATCCTAATTTAAAATCATTCTAAAACTAGTAAATTGGAATAATGTCAGTGCTCGGAACAGGTAGTGATGCTATATTATTATGTAAATTCATTTAATTATGCAATGGATAAATAAAAAAATATTAAAACAGAGTAATTCGGTTGAAATCTTGTCATGTGTAATTAATTGTATGTAATTATCTAGTAATTATTACCTAACTAGTAATTATCTTGTCAGTCCCAAAATTAATTACCTTTTTTGACAATGAAATGATGGAGGATGTGAACGTGAAGGCTCGGGGAAAGTTCCGACAAAAATCTGCAGCTCAGCTCAACTCATTTCACTATTTTCACTCTCTCTCTCACCACTTTCACCCAAAATCCAATCCAAGCGTCACCCAAGCCATATCATATCACCTTTACCAAATGACGTTCCTCAGTTAATTCTCAGAGTGCCCCAAACTTTTGGTCCCAAACAGGTGCCCATTTACAATCCACATGCTAGACTAAACGTAAAAGTGCATTGAACAGCAAAACAAACTGGTGACTGGAAAAGGACGTTTTTAGTCTAGCTTTTGGAATGCCTTTAATTTTTGCTGGTTTTAACTTTCTCTCTGATTTGGTGTAATAACAATTAACTAGGAAGAAGCTTAATTGATTGCAGAATTTTAACTACTCAAAGTCGGGCTTGAGGGGTTGACAAGTGTTTATGGTTGGTTTGGTTGTAAGTGAAGCGACAATTAAATTGTGGTAATTAGTAAATGAGTTGAGCTAGGAGGACATAGAATGAGGTTCGCCCAAATAGTGATGGGCCCTGCGGGGACTGGAAAGGTAAATAATTTAAAGTGTCAATTAACTAGTTGTGTAAATAAGATAATTGTGTGTGTTTGGGGTTGGCTTAACTTTGCGTAATTTATTATTTCAAATTGTCCACTCACATTAAAAATTAAAGCTGGAAATGTGATTGTTTGATACTTTGCTTGGTTGTTCATTGTTGGTGGTCAGTCTTACACTTAATTGTGGTTAAACTCAATTAATACTAATACTTATTATTAATTATACTTTTTACATTTTAGAGCACCTACTGCAGCTTTATGGAGAAGCATGCCCAGGCCACGAAGCGACAAATCCGTATAGTTAATTTGGACCCGGCTGCGGAGAAGTTCGCTTACGACCCGGTTGCGGATGTTCGGAACCTAATCCAGGTGGAGGATGCGATGGAGGATGAGGAGCTGAAGTTAGGTAATTAATTAATGTTGCGGATTGCTTAAATGAACCCAACTCATGAATATCAAATTTAAAACCTCCTGCCAATCATTCATTAAAAGTAATTGTCTCAATGAATACTTCTTAATTTATTTTTAGGGCCAAATGGAGCTTTGCTGTACTGTATGAAGTAAGTCAATAAGTCATGTCCATTTAAAATTAGTTAATTATCGTTTGACCTAAATACTACTATTTAACGGTCAGTACTAACTAGCAATGACAATATATGCTAATTGACCTTTTTTACGTTTATCTTATCTTATCTTACTAATCTAGCTACCTAATGGACAATTTGGAATCCTGGCTCCTCCCCGAAATAGGAGAGGAGGGTGATGGAGACTACCTAATCTTCGATTGCCCAGGTCAAATAGAACTCTACACGCATATGGATCTAATGAAGCGTTTTGTTCAGCAGTTGGAGCAGTGGTCATTCCGAGTCTGTGGGATTTTTACCATCGACGCTCATTTCCTAACTGATGGGTCAAAGTTCATCGCCGGATCCCTGGTGGCCTTGAGTACCATGATTAATTTGGAAATCCCCCATTTGAATGTGCTGACAAAGATGGATCTGCTGAGCAAGACGGATAAGAAGAATATTGAGAGGTTTTTGGAGCCGGATGCTCGAGATCTACTGATGGAGGAAGCGGAAACCCCATGGAACTCCAAGTTTTTGCAGTTGTCAGAAGCTTTAGGAAGGGTGCTGGATGATTTTAGCCTTGTTAAGTTTGTGCCATTAGATATTCGCAAGTCTTCAAATATGGAGAATATTTTATTAATTGCTGATATGACCCTGGGGGTTTCTGAGGATGCGGATGTGAAAGTTAGAGACTTTGATCCGGAGATGGAGGAGGATAGGAACTTGGATAGGGAGTTAAGTGATTTTGTCGAAAGTTTGAATGTTAATGACTAGCAATAATAGTAATTATATAATTATGAGTTCCCCATTAAAAGAGCATTTAACACCATGCATATTATGTATATACAAACCCAATTTTTATTTATAAAGTAACCCGTGGTTTTAAATATTATAAATTACTCAAGTATATTACAATTACAGCTAGAATATTTTACAGCAAAAAAAATTATTTGTTATTTTGTTATAAAATTTACTTATCTAATTTTACATTACATTATTTACATACATTGTATTTACACTTTAAAAAAATAAACATTATTTACATACATTGTATTTACACTTTAAAAAAATAAACAAAATGGCGTTGCTTGGGCAGGGTCGTAAATCCTGCTTGCTTTCTCTTCGATAGTCAGGACCAATGCTTATCGATG
>JAQIXQ010000272.1:0-37900 GCA_034700485.1 Pseudosinella alba | reverse complement strand
AAGGGATGAAAGAGCAAAGTAAGTGTAGTCATCCCTAAAAAATAATAATAAAATGCGCATTAATCAGTTAAGTGCATCGAATGACTTTGTACTTACTTACTACACTCCGTACTCTTCATCCCAACTTAAATTATACGGTGATGCAAATGCCGCAACCACTTTAACGCGAGAAAATGAATGGGTGCTCTACGGATTACCGACAGGGGCAGAGAGAAGTAAAATGAGATTACTACCTTTCTATTATCTCCTTCACTTCAACAGCGGATATTAAGTGGGCTCATCATAACATTTAGACTTAACCAGAGAGAAAGAATGAGCAAAACCTTATCACAACTTCATCTTCGCTGCTTAAATATATTTTGCCAATCAGAAAGTCTTCAGGTCACAACAAACCATCAAATCAACCATGTCTCAAGGAAAGAGATTGCAGACATTCTTCAAAATCATAACTAGGCTATTATTTATGCATTTTATTTTATAATCACAATTTATAATAAATAATTTTTTACCCTTTCGCCGACGGCAAGTCGTCCGACTCCGAGCATGAACTATAAGTTAAGTTAAGCGTGTGCGTTATGGCAATATATGGCAAGTGTGGTTGGTTGTGGTGTGGTATTAAGTAAGAGCGAGTAGTGAAAAAAAAAGTAAATCCAATCCACGTGAATGTAAAATATCTTATTATTATTATTATCCTATTCAAATCACTTCATCTTTATTTCTAATAGGAAATTACGATTAAGATTGAAAAGGAGACAGGCCGGGGAGGGAAGTAGGGGGAGATTGGGGGGATGACGTTGATCATGTTGTTCCCGTGCATCCACTTCATCACAAAATCCTAATCAGTTCTGTTGTCAAGTCGTGATTCCAGTCTAGTAAGCATTAAAATGAAAATCGAGAGAGAGATGCCATGCCCTGCCACTTGATACTTTCATACAAGTTGGTTGAGGTTGAGCCTCATGGACTCAAAGGAAGGATGAAAGAAAGCCGACTTTATTATTCATATATCACACAAAACAACAAAAGTTTCAAAGTTAGGAGGAAAGTCTTAACGAATTATACATAGAATAATGGGAATGTACTTGTTGCTCGCTCCCGTATAAAAGCTTTTATTGGTAAAAGTGGGAGACGGGAGGAACGGAGATGAGTTTAGTTTGATACACTTCATCATCAAGATCCCACAGAGTTGCACAAAAGAGGCGTGAAAGCCATCAGACCGGGACAAGGTTAGATAAAAACCGACACATGGACAGATATCCTTTCCCCTCTCGTCTGATATCAGGATGATGATATTGTTGGATGACTTGAGCCGACGGAAAAAAAGACAACTTTGAATCTCATTTCCTATCCGAATCTGAATAAGGTGTAGTGACGGGATGGCATATAATTTACTTATGATAACAATGAGGGACGTGTGTAGGTAAATAAAAGTCATTTTTCTAGTTAGCTTTCATACATAATATTGGATTTTTTTAACAGATCAAATCAGATATCTTTATAAGATGGGAGGGATGGATAAATTTATGCAAATTAAATTTTTTTCTTACAGGGGAAACAATCTTCCAATTCCTTCCTGTTATTCTTCCAGAGATGTAAAATGCCAGGGCTCATCAAGTAGAAATCTCTCACTTTCGGTTTCGGGAGACCTTCTTCAAGTTACCCCAAACTCCAAAACAAGCAAAGCAAAACCACATCCCATATTTCACCGGATTTTGTCTCAAACACAGGAGAAGCTCAATAATCTAACTTTCCAGCTCCCCTTCAATTTCTCCCGAGAAAACTTATGGCCACCGAGGATTTACAGAGTTTTGTTGCAATATCGTGATGTCCCGTAACAACAGCGAAATGGAATCCCCTACCCTTCCCTAACATATAACTTTTCCTTACTTGTGGGATAATGGCTAAATGTTTGATTTATAGGCTTGACAGGTCAGCTGCACATTTTTCATCAAGGAGTAAAAAGGAAATACATGAAAATGACATTTAGGGAAAAGTCGCCACATAAATATACCCAGTTCAGAACTCGTTATATAAAAGTAGCTTGACAATTTATAAAAATGGGTTTTTGAGTCCAGATGCGGGCTACTTGTTGCAGTATTAAATGTGAAGACGAATTGTTTCGAGGTGGAATATGGGTGGGTTTCAAATTCAAACATGAGTGGACTCCCATTTTTTGCCTCGTTTAAGAAAATTTGCAGAGCTGGCGGGGATGTGGCCAGTGCATTATTACAGGTTTCCAGCTATGTATTTAAAAGTAACCAGAAACCCTAAAATTTTCTCCCCCCAAAAATCCTTGTTTTTTTTCTCCGGTCTACATTCACAGCTCAAGACATGCAATCCGTCAAGGTGTGTACACAAACCCCATTCTCATTATCATCATCTCATGGCCCATTTATGGTTTAATTACATCTTCAAGTCATCAAAACTACGGTCATTATTACGATATCATTCCCACGATCATCGTCAACTCCAGCCCTCCCCTCCAATTTTCTCTTGAACCTCTTCATAAAAAAAGAAGTATTCCCAGTTTCTTTACAACCAAATAGAGGAAGAGTAGGGAGCAGGGAAAAGCTTTCGACTTTATTTAGACCACAAGCAAGAGCTGGAAATGGACATTATTCACAGGCAATAAAACTACAGTTTAATCCAGAGAATGGATCACATCCCATCCCATCACACTTTTACCTACTTTTCTGACGAGGGTGTAAGTGTGCTCGGTATATTCACAGAGCCATAAATGCAATCCAGATCAGTTCCGATGTAAAAATAAAAACATCTAAGAAAAACCTTTGCCAAGCCTTAAAATAACGAAGTCACATCAACACAATCATCGTGATCATCATCATACCACCACCCTCCTGGACAAAAAACCTCAATTACCAAAGGACCAACTGCGAGTCTTTTTCCAGTGTGGTGATCACATCATGCTCAAATCCAGCTTGGGCAGTAGTAGTTGTAGTTGTGATAGTAAAAATGATTGTGTTATAAATAAGGTAATTACATTAAAAAGGCTGGAAAACACATAAAAACTGCTGGTTTAGTTTACATTTACTTTACTTCTCCAGCATCACCTCCTCCTCTCCCACTCCAAGTGTCGTTGTCACCCATTCTCATTTACTTTTTATTTTATGAGACTTTTCTCCCATCTTGCTGCCCTCTTTTTAAGTGAAGTGAGGTGTGTTGTTTTGTGTCATCTCCTCTCATGAATGAACTCAAAATCTCACTTGAGAGAATCCTCTTCTTGAAATTAGATTTGTTTGAAAATATCCTTCCCTCTCTGATTTTTATTACGGAGGGAATGTTTTTGGAATTACACAATTTCATTTATTTTTGGGTAAAGTTATTTATTCTGGAGTATTTCCGTTTAATAGGGACAAGTCAATTCCTAAACCAGGGATATTGAGTAGGAAAAGTGAGATGAAAATGGGATGCATTAAGAAATGAGACAATAATTGTCATGTTGTCCCTTTCCAAATGAAAAGTTGCCTTGTAAAAAATAAATGAAGTTTGGTCGGGGTTCCACTAAAAATACGAACCCGATTAAAGGTCTTTAATAGGGCATATTTCGGTCAATAAAAAAGGAAATTCGTCTTTCCTAAGTAATTTACTTCAAATTATACTCGCATTTACTTAAGTAGATGTACAAATCCTAAAAATAAAAATCGATATTTGTACCTAAATTCACCCCAACGCACAACGCATACCACTATGATCATGATCGTATCATCAGTATCATCATCGCCCCTCCAACTCCAACTCCGACTTTTATCATTGTCCTTTCCTTCCTCTCATTCCGCTTAATCGTCACCAATTGTTCCCATTTTCCCCAAAAGATATCCCCCTAATAAAGAAATATGTTCTTTGATATGATGCTCCCCTTGAACAATTTTCTTTTAGGTTTTTTCCCGGAATATCACACAACATTCCAAAGTGTAATAATACATAATTCTCAACTTAATATCTTTATATGAGCCGACATGTATTTCCACCCATGTGCAAGTTAATGAATTTTCATGGCTCCTCTGGGTAAAATTCATGTCTAGCAAAGTGCACCAAGCTATATTGCAAATGGATGGCCCACCTAAGTATATTATTGCTTTACACCTAAAAACAATGAACATTGCAAATGCATGAAGGAAAAAAAACTGGGAAAAAATACTTATCCCAATGAAAATTACTCGGGACGGAGCACACATCATGATTTAGATGTTCCTTTTATTTGTAATTTATACATTAAACGCGAGGAGGGACAGGCCCAACAAAAAAATAAGTTGCATTATTATTTACGGGGAAGCAAGCTCATATTTGTAGCATTTTTTCATCCCATTCGGGCTAAATTTATTCTGCAATGTATTACCAGGAGAAAATGAGATGTTTGACTGTAGTGAACATTCAAACTTGACTTCTCTCCATTCATACCTCCTTCCACACATCAATATAATCACCCTGTCGTGCAAAAGTAATTATTTTAAATTATCCTAAGCGCACCATGCAGTTTAATCATTTTCGGCTTACGATGAAATCTCAAAAGTTGTCAAAAGTGGTGGACTGCGGGTTGGAACAAGTGAAGGAAAATATTTTATGGCACGAGCTGGCCTGCCTGTCCTGGCTACTCAACTACAAATTACCCTTTTTCTATTTACTAATTTTATTTCTTAAAAAAATACATGTTATGTATTAAGTAGGCATATTTACTCTAAACAATTTTATTCCCCATCTAAATAATTCGTAATGCGTTATCCTCGTAAAAAAAGAAAATAATTAGCCGTAAATTACATTTAACTACTGACAATAATAACCTTTTCCCACTTTTGATTGTTCCTAATATATATGTATTTGTTCAAAACAGTTTTCATATTGTACCAGCCCAGACATAAACAGTCAGCCACGAGTAAATATATTATTATAATGATGATAATTATGATGGGCAGGGACATGACTAAAAAAATTATTGCATGCATGGCATGTCCCTGCGTGTTTGTATTTAACATGACTGATTATTGTAAACATTTTAATAACTTTTAACGAGCTGGCTTATTATGATGATTGTGATTTCATTACTCTTTTTTCTGTTTGCCATCCCCACAACTCATCTCTTATGGCTGGGCTGACTGACGACGACAACGGCTAATATCTCAAAACTCCATTATTAAACAACAATTCACTAATCTTTTTTCGTTCCTTTGTGATGTGCTCTCACTTCTTGTGAAAATAGTCCACACCCATCATCATCCTCAGTTCATCTGCAAGTCCAAGCCAGATGGCAAACACCATCTAAAGTTGGAGGAGCCCAGGAAAAAAATCCACTTGAATATGAATACAAATATTATGATGATTCCAATTCAACAATGAAATGAAGAGACAAAAAATAGAAGTTCTTTTTGCCTTTGTGCTCTATCTACCTGTTATTGCACAACATGGCAAATTATGAGTGTATTCACAATATCACAATTCATTTTCTTCTCTATTTCAACAGAGATTATCCCAATCCCAACCTATGTTAAGTGTGTGGATTGCTGTTTTGGGCTTTCCCCAGTGGAAACAATGTGCCCGGTAATAATAATACTTAAGAATACATTGAATATAATGAAATGATGTAACAAAACATATAATCTCTCATCATCCTCAAGACGATCCTCTCCTTCTTTCCATGTCTTGTATGCTTGTATTCACTCCTCTCCTCCTCCCTCAATTTGATTTTTATGATATGTATTATTATGATATGATATGCTTTCATCCTAACTCTAAAGTTAAAACTTTTTCAGAGATGAGATGAAACAAAATGAGAAAGAGAATTGCTGATGCTCCCCCTGTGGAGTTGATTGTTGGTGTGACATTTATGCTGTAATACGAAGAGAGAAGATATCCATCCAATGTAGGATACTAAACAAAAGTCTTGAAGGAGAGCCACATTTTGAACTGAGAAGTTGATACGTTCGTTTGCATTTAATGATAATAATGTTTGTTTTATGGCAAAATTGCGGTCTTGTTTTACTCAGGTTTTATGCCAGAGTTAAGCTGTCCAGCAACTGGCCAACAGTTTTTGTAATTGAAGAAATTATACAAGAAGATTACACAATTTTTCTTTCTGTGTTTGGAGCGGGTTACAATAAGTCATGAAATTATGCCATCATCATGATATCATTATCACTCCACCGCTGTCCAGAGCTAATCCTTTTTGCTGCTAGAGCTGGACTAATTTGAGTTGATAGTTTGAATAACTTAGTCCATGTTTTACTGCACCAATTATTACAATCACGTTGTGCCATTAAATTATAATCGGTTCAATAATAATTATATAAAGTTGTAAAAATGTTTACATTTACAACTTTATCTTTATGGCTCTGCTGTGTGGTTTATGGATTGTTAAAAAGTTAATTGTGATTGGGAGAGAAGCCAGTGACACTAATCATGTTTATTTTCACGCTTGCCTAACAATAATTGCCGTGAAGCCCGTGTGCAATCCACATAATCATGTGTATGAAGTTTAATATGCTTAGCGTAATACTATCCAAGCCCTCAGGCCTGTCAGCTTGCTTGTAAACGAAAAACCAACAATATTTATTATTTCGTTAACAGTTAGCACTAATCACAATTCCAAACACATATTGTGCCGCATCTCCTCCTCACCTATTCAAGATTTATTAGCTGTTACAGAGCATCATCCCCACCCCATCAGTCATATCATATAATACTGTCTTGAATGTCTGTGTCTGGTTACCACAGTCAGAAGGAGAGAGAGAGGGAGAGGATTGGCATCAAAGTGGTCAAGAAATAAATAAAAATGTCATTCTACTTTTGAAGTAAACAAGTGGGATTTTTTTCCTCTGTCAAAACAAGATGGATTGATCATGGAAAAACAGGGACGGTGACAGTGTGACAACGTGGCATATTCTACAGTTAAATATGGAATATAATACACAATCATGAACATGAGTAAATAAATAGTCATTTTACCAATTCACTATATACACCATATTAAACAAGATAAAGACAGATAGATGACTAGGCAATTGTATATTAAATTCATGATGTCATCCTCAGAAAAACTACTTGTTTCTCACAAACGGACGAGCAAACAGACCGAGACGAAAAATATTAAAAGTCAAAAGTGAAGTTGTAGCCTGTCTTGTCGTTGGATTTGTCCCCTTGTCATTGTCACATTTAAAAATTGTTTTCTATTGCATATCATTTTCATGTAACTTGTAAACTGAGGGACATGAGCAAAGTTGGGCATCATATCATACTTGAGTGGACCATGAATAAATATAAATGCGGATGTAATACTAGTAAAGGTATTTAAACAGTCTCCTCTTTCAAAAAGACAAAGTGTTGCTGTTGACCCTGGCAAGTTGAGTAAATCCGCCTGTTATACACATTCAGCAAATATGCAAAGAGAACCTTTTCATTGATCAGAGTAATAAAATAGGCATTGTTGAAGGGGCTTGTTTAATTTCAAGAGTTGGTTGGCTGATGGTTGGCTGTTGGCGAATTCCTACTTTTTTTTAAATGCTTCGGGATGTACAGCCAATGTACATCCCGAATTGCATTCTTCTTGTCAACTTGTCACTGGCTTGGTTTGGCATTCCCTATCTCTCACTCCGCCTATATATGCAGATGATATATCGATTTGAGAACAATTGCTAACATTTTTATTACGAAAAAAATATGGGATTTTATTTTATTTGCACAATGCCATTATCAGACCAGAGGAGAGAAAAATCAGAATTTGTGAAAAACGGTTTTTATTATGATTTGAATTGTAAAAATTGCACTTCACCAGACTCTCAATTTATCATGGTCAGTTGGCTTGGGAAGCCTCTTTTTTCCTCAATAATTTGAGCAGCCAATCTCTCATTCACATATTGTAACTTTTAACATGGGAAAGTACCCTTGTAAAGTTGTAAAGCAAATGTAATGCAATCTTCTTGAGAATGGGCAATTGTTTCAACATTGTTATCTGCTCACATGATATTACTCAGTGGACTCAATTACTTTCCCCCGTCATAAAGAAGTACATGCACTTGTTCTATTAAACGACTTACTTTACTTATGTAGTTACGTTAGAAGGAGAAATCTCCTTTCATTCAATTTGACTGCAGATAATATAATATGTACATAC
Organism: Pseudosinella alba; assembly: GCA_034700485.1. Lineage (NCBI taxonomy): Eukaryota > Metazoa > Arthropoda > Collembola > Entomobryomorpha > Entomobryidae > Pseudosinella > Pseudosinella alba. The sequence goes on along the minus strand of JAQIXQ010000272.1, from coordinate 29,781 downwards.
ATAATAATAATAAAATGAAGTACATAAATTGCAGTTTTACAAGGACGTGCACGCAAGATGGGAAACAATTCCAAAAAGAAAAAAACGGCTTCTATTCCATTGCTACACTAACGTAAGCGGACTAACGAACACACTTACATAAGTACGTTAGCATTTCCCAGCTCACAACGTAACCATATTACTTACATACTGTTCCTTCCACATTTTTTAGAGGAAATGGATCTTATTGCAGCAGCCATGAACTGGAAGTAGTTGGCCCGAGGAGTTAACTCATGTCAAATGATGTGAAGCATAATATAGAACTGATCTAAATCTGAATAATCTTTTTCCCTTGTGTGGAATGTGAATAATATAGAATATGTACAATATGACATCATTATGTCCTCCTCCTTCATGATATGATATGAGCTGAAAGAGGGTATTGTACTTACTTACATATTATGCAGAGAAAAAATGTTCCAAAGAGAAAGGGGAAAAGCAGATGGAAAGGGAAGGAGGGGCCCACCACGATTTACTTTTATTTTATATTGCTCGGCCGGGCTTTAATATGCCACCACAATTGTCAAAAGTCAAAGGGAAAATGGGGAAAAATATAAACGTCAAAATTGAGTAGGACGATGGAGAGAGAAAAAAGGGGAGAAGAGAAAGTCGATTCATTCATTTCATTTCCTTTGTCTTTTTTATTCCACAGAATAAATCTGACATGAGAAATAAGTGTATTAAAAAAGGGAATAAGTAAGTAAGTAGAAAAATGTGTAGCCATATCCATATCATATCCATCTTATTTCCATCCTAATAGTATTATATATTTGTCGGGATTCTGGACAATATTTTTTAGAAAGGAAAAACAATGGAGATCAGCAAGCAATATGATATGATATGGGATATATGTGAATGCTGTTGCACTCCATTATTTCCATATTCCTATTACATAGTAGAATAGATCGTAGATGGATATTATCCATATCATATCAATTCATTCAACAACTGTCCAAATTCCAAAATGGTCATTTTCTCTGGTTCAATGAGGAGAGGCCAAGTGTTAGGGTGAAGGGGAGAAATGGCTATCACTTTATTACAAGAATATCATTCCCCCACACACATACCATTCCCATTTCTTTCCTTCAGTCAGATAGATTATGTCTCATCTTATTTTTTCATACTATTACTACTGGAGAGGTTGACTGTGGCTACATATGTTAAAGTCATTCATCTCAGCTCATCTCATCTAATACAATGGTCCGTATTTCCCTGGCAGGGTCATCTCTCTCACCATTTATATTCCCTTTTCTCCAACTTGCATTCATCCATCCCAGTCATTTTTATTATTATTGCAATTGGAATTGATATCATATTATGATAGGGCCAGAGCGTTACATCACATCACATCACATTGCAAACTGCTAGGTTGGGGGAATGGAATAAGACAATCCGAAAGAATGACAGAAGCTATTTGGCATCCCTGCTTTTATGATATGATGACTTCTTCATTTTTCTTGGATTGTCCAATTGAGAGCCAAGTGGACTGTGGACATTCCTTTCCAGTGAAACAACTTCATTCGGTTGAGAATTGAGATCTCGCAAAAAAAGTGATCTTTATATGAGATGAGGTTGACTTGATCTTGCATGATGGCTGGGTGTTGGTCGTACCGTGGTCGTCTGTCTGTATGGATGGTTGGTTGATCGTGGTTGTTGCTCATTGAGCAACAACAAGACGTGAAAAAAACGAAACATGTTTCGATGTTTCCATTTCTGATTTTTTTCTTGTCTTGTGATTTAGACCGCACAGGGTTGATTTTCGTACTACTACTGTGTGTGAAATGTAGGGTAGAGCCATGATAGAGGAACAACAATCTTAAACCCACACGTAACAAGCAAGGAAATATGTCTCATTTGAATAAAGATGCCACCAACCATTAGGACAAAAAAGGTTGGATCCAGAATTTGCAAGTTGACTGTTCACCTTTCAATTCATTATTAACATCAAACTGCTGTCGGCCCAACGGACGGACGGAACAACACGATAATCACAATTACAATCAGAAGAGACCATCATTGATTTGTGTTTGGAGTTTGAATGAAAGTTGGCTTGGGCTCTTGCTTGTTGGCTATTTTGTATTGGGTCGGGAAATCGGGGATAGGTTATCTTTCTCACATTAATGCTATGCCTGGGACAAGTGTGAGCAATAAATAATTCCAGTTGAATTAAGATATACTCCAATTCTTCATCGCGACATCACATCACATTGTTTCCTTTCATTTCAGGGTTGATATCTTAACTTGGATTGGTTTTTTTTAAGTTCAAAGGGGAAAAATAATGAAATGAGGACAAGTCATGAGATGATATGAGATGAGAACAAAAGGGAGAAATAGCACCAGCAGCACCAACTTGTCTTATCTATCTCCTTTATCAATAATGTAATGTTGTCCGAATGTTTTGAGAGCTGGCTGGTAGCCCAACCTACCTACATGGAGTCGAGTCGATAATAATGGCCTGGTGTATAAAGTCAACTCAAGTTTTGCCATCCTCGTATTCCTATCGCCATGTCACATTAATACCATGACTTGGTCTTGTGTCTCGTTAGGGGTTACTTATTGTCGACCTATTGACGTTCTCTTGCACTCACTAGTTGGTGAACTGGAAAAGCAATAATACTGTGTCCCTCTTTTGAAAATGATTATGATGATGAGATAGAATGCAATTCAATCATTGTTGTAATTTAGACGGTGACTTCTGATAAGAAACTGAATGGGAAAAAGGGAAATAAAAATGGTGAATGCAAACCGGGCCAAAAAGTAAAGGAATTTCTAAACTTATGAAATTTCAGTTAAGATATTTCAGTAAGGAAGTAATGATAACTGATTGTCGGCGTTTTTTGCAGTAGTCATTATCGTTATGTTGGCCGGTGCAATATTTCTTTCTCAGTTTCAGAACAATAATGCAGTTATCAAGCTCATTATTCCCCAGGGCCTCTTCATAATGATAATATAAAGAGAATAATTATTATCAATAAGTACTTTAATCCATTATCCCGTCCTTAATAACCCAGCTAAATTTTTCATGATACTGCAAATGATATTAAGAGGAAAAGTCAGTTTTTTGCACAAATAAGTGAACTTGTCCATTCGTTTTTTTCTCGCTAACAAGAAAAATTTTCAGCGGACAAAGATGAATTGATAAATATAATGATTATGAAAGGTCTACTTGACTTCTTCTCATCCCTCCAACTCCCAAAACACGAAAGATTTTTTTCCCTCCCTTTTCAAAGTACATTTTTTCTAGTTTCATTTTGATTAAAACTGTCCCTCCTTTAAACTAGAGAGGGGGAGATCAAAAAATTCCCCGCAGTCTCTCTATCTCTCTTATCCTTATTGCTACGTTAAGTTATGTACAAGTTGCGAATCTAAATTAATTGTGAAAAATAATTTTACGTCGAGAGTCAAGAGTTGAGATGACTCCCTCTTCTTCTTCGTCTCGCTTTTCATCCCCATCAATATCAAGAAAAAGAACAAACTGCTCAAGTTCTTCTTCTCTTGAGATGAAAACGAGAGGACGGAAAGACATGACAGGGTACAAGACAAGACAACTTAAGATTAAAGATATCATCTACGCGCTGGGTTCCTATCAGGACCAAAAGACTGGAAATGGGAAAATAAATGCGAAATGAGACCTTTTGCTAGATGGGATGCCCTCTCCTCATTCACTTCACTCGACATTCATGTTACAGTCATTTTTCACCATTTCTCAGCTCATATAAATTTTTTGATATAATATATTTTACAAGCCTCTTGTTTCATGTTTTCATGCCTTATACTTTGTGATGTGATATTTTGTGAAGATGTTGTGTAAATGATATGATGATCTTGATTAAAAGTCAAATATGTTATCTTAGATACACGTATATTAGCAAAATGTGCGCTTGAACATTTTTATGAACGAAGGGAAATCACCGTCACCGTCACCACCCTAATTCTAACTAATATACTTCGTTTTATCTGTGCAGCTTTCTTCTAGTTTGCAAGCAAGCAAGTGGAGGCTATCTAAATAAAGTTCAGTCAGAGTCAGGGTGAATCTCCGGGCTCGGTGGTGGCATTGGTATAATAACGTGTATTTTTTTGTCATAAACTCATTTAGCTCTGCAATAAATCTTGCTCGCTCTTACTCACCCTCTCATTCTAGATTTGTACTTGTTATTTTCTTCTCCCTGCGAACGTGGAGGTATAAATTTAGAAAAAATATGTACATGGCCAGAGCCAGAGCCAGACTTGCAGACTCGCATGTTGTATGTAGCTAGAAGCATTATGGGTAGGTACACATTTAACTTGCGGCTATATAACAACAATCTTGTCTCTTTTTTGTTTAGTTTTCAGAGACTTTTTTATATATGAAATATAAATACAAACTTCTATTTCTTTAATGTCTGTAATCATATCGTAATAATATTTCTTTAAAGATAAGAACACTCTCAACCATAGGTAAGCCATCATCACTTTAAATTTATTTCTGTTCCATTTCCTAAAGTCGGAATGATAGCTGTAACAGTCAACTTGTTTATGAGAAAGTGAAGGTGCTTTTGATTTATGGGGATGTGCAGGTCCTATCGCTGCCGCACTATCTTTCATTTCATAATATATGTACGTTTAGGAAAGGTAGCGAACTTCACTCGTCCACTTTAATAAACAGGAGAACAATATAAATAATATATTAATATCAGAAGACATCAAGTTTGAGAGTCTTTCAAAAGTCCACTCAAAGATGATTGATGAATGTATGCAGAAAAATTTTCTGATTAAAATATGATTTTCCAAGGATTTCTAGTTTTTATACCTATGTGTCTATCTAACATACATGCAAGTGAGGCTTTACCAAATTATATGCATTACAAAAGTTACGCTCTGAAGCTCCCAAATTATTATTTATCTTTGGGAAGAAGAGTGAACCCGAGGAAAAGGTTGGATGTTGATCATAGCCATCGCCAACATTATCATCAATCTGTAAAAGATATATAGTAACACAAATTGTGACATTCATGTCCGGTCTTAATTTTTGACGATATTTTTTTCTCTTCCTTCTTTCAACGTTTTACTGCGAAGGAGATTTAGATTTGATCAATTCGATTGCCTACGATCTAACGATGAATTTCCCCTGAATTTCTTGTCCCCTTTAAAATATGACGGTTGTCCAAACCCGATATTAAACGCATTATTCTTCCCCAATGAAAATCTATCAGTGCGGAAACCATAAGGGAGACCGCAGATGTTGCCAGAATATGTTCAGGGCGGAAGAAATATGTGTCTCTAGATGGGCTTCTTACGCATACAGTTTATGTAGCTAAAGCTAAATCACTAAATCACTGCGTAATGCAAATATAGCTTTATCCCTAAAAATATCAATCTGTCAAGTTCAATATGACCGCGATGTGATCACGGCTCACTCTCCTATTTTTGTTTTTGCAGAATTCTAATAAAATGATATAAAAAATCCACTCAAGGTTTTCATATTCATATAAAATGGACGAGTGAATTTTATATGTGAACAGTAGACCAAACCAGATTTTTTCCCTCTTGCTTTTCCCTTGTATGATTTATCATCATGTCACACCTCCGAAATAAAACAGTGGGGTTGACATTTTCATCTGTCTTAGCATTTCATTTGTCACTGTGAAAAAAATATGTCACTTTAGTTAAGTTGAGAAGAAGAAAGAAAGGGAATAAAAATCTATTGGTGACACTTTACAATTTTCTTGTGAATATATGATATGATGTAATATCAGCTTGGTTGAGAGATTCTTCTTCTTATAAACGTGCTTACCGTCGCAGTTTTTGGGGATCATCGCAGATCACAGCGGTTGTCCTAATACACTTTTAAATGAAATGTTGAATATGAAGGTACTTGTTTTGTCTTTGTCCAAAATTTATGAGGTATTACGTAAACACACAAACAGTTCATATTTTGTGTGACTGTCAGTATGAATGAGCATTATTAATTCGATGCATGAACAAGAAACAAAGGATGGATAAAATTGCAAAGATTAAGAAAAAGCTGCATTTTATTGTATTGTAAGCAAATGTGATGTTAGCTAATTTCTAAATTAAATTAAAGTATGAGATACTTTTAAGCTGAGTTACTGCAAAGCATGTATTATTATTGTGATAAATGTTTTAAAGTGGGCAGTGTACTTACGGCATTGTTTGTGCGGGTGGAAATCTCTGTGCGTGCTCAAATGCTTGTCTATAAACAAAAATAAAAATGTTCAAAGAATTTGTGCAACAAAAATCATGATTAACTGTACTTACATATATACATAACTTATATACAACATTACTTATATTAATTCCTTTCTTAAAAGCTAAACGCAACAATCAACAATCTGAAATAAGAATTCAAACTTAAAATCAATAATCAACAATAAATAATTTTCATATGGCGGACTTAATTAATTAACTGAGAGTCAAACGGACAAAGTCTGATCTGTGAAGATGAAAAAAAGTGAATTTTTCTCAGATTCAGATTCAGGGCCATGTAATCATCGTCAGTCTTATAATAATTTTCTTAAGCACTCCTTTCCCCACCCTTCCCAACAAGATGAGAAAATAGAGGAGCCCAAATATAATAATAAAATCTCGGGAAAGCAGGTGATAAAAGCACGTTGGCTTGGGTGGGAACACTCCCTTCTTATTATAACCTTTCGTTTTTCATCAGTCACGACTTTTCTTCACTTTCCCAATCCCAAACTCATTTTTATCCCAATCTCAATAATGACTGGGTTTTTATGCAGGTACTTTACAAGTAGCCTTTTCGATTATTTACGGATATGATGATGGCGATCATGATGGCGATGAGTTCATACTGGCCATTTATGATTTAACAATTTAGAATGTTAATGTTCCTGTTGAGAATCATCCTCCATCGGTAAAACCATGTAATTTCCTTTTTCTCTCTGAAATATTTTGTTTTTTTCAATCAGAATGTAAACTCTGAAAAGATGGACATCCCCATCATCCCATCCCAGGTCTAAATTCTTTAAAAACAAAAGCATTCATTAATTGCACAGTTTTGTACTGATTTGCCCATGTATGGGGTAAACATTAGTGGAGTTTTAGAGTGAATTGCTATTAGCTATTAGTTTACAGTTACATATGAACATACTTACTGAAGTAAGTGGCAAGCGATTAAAATCTGAGATTGCCAAACTGATACAAATGTCGAATTTTGGACATACGGAGAAAAACTTGAAATTATTCAGATGGAGTCATTCTCCCTGTGAACAATCCACAGCAAAAATTATTATCATGTATAAAATTTATATTGGCTCATGACCATAAGTCAATAACAATCAGTTTTATTAACAGGGCTCAACACAGTAAAATAAAACCTTCAAACAATGGAATGCAAAGAAAGCCAATCAAAAACTTCTATTTTAATCGACCCTCATTAAAAGAAATTAAACTTAAGACAATAAATACAACTTGTAGGAATGTTCAACTGTTTTCTTTACTGCGAAGCGCCATTACTTTATCAAACTTATCATCCTCGTTCGATCAAGCAGAACGGAGATGAGTTTATTTCCGTCCATTATTGCAAACAGAGTCATTACTTATTTCGCTGATCTAATCTTTTGTCGAGAGGAATCAATCCAATCCACCAAACTGAAACAGAGGGAGCAGGTTGGCAATTGATCCCCTTGAAACCGGCAAAATATTTCTTTAGATTTCATCTAATGCTCATCAAATGCCAAAACTAAAATGCAGAAAAGCTCAAAAGAGTTGTTCATGCAAGTTACATATTTTACTCATGGATGAACAGTAATATGCAAAGGATAGAACATTTCTGCTGACGTTTCGGTGCAACCAGTTGGCCAATCAGAGCATACCCGGTACCCGCTAGCCAATGAGATCATACGACGTATAATGTATTTTAGTAGCAGTAGGAGGAGCATGGGCGAAGCCTGCTTGCACCAAAAACGTGGTTTACTCGTGCTATCCTTTGTATATTACTGTTCATCCATGTATTTTACTAGCTACAAAACTCAACCCACTACAGATTGATCTTGATATTATCCCCAGATAACAATAGCAAAAGCATCAGTTTCACTTTGTCCTCTTTCAATCCTCTCATAAAAATTGTGATTGTGATTGTATTTCACTTCTTCGGTTTTGTAGCATATTGAAAGAAAAATATTTTAGAATCAATCGAATACTTAATCTAAAATGATCATGATCAGATCACATAGCTCAGCTCGCCGAACTCATAATAGGTAGGTAGGTACATCCAAGAAATATTCACAGACAAACGATTTCGCATTCCTCCTTTAATAATCCTCTTCGTCATAATCACTTTGACAAATATTCCTTCCTACGTAAGGATCAGGATTGTGCTGGTAGATTTAGATAACAATCCACCTGCAGAAATCCCAACATACCTGCGAACCCCATACCATATCTCTATAAAATAAAATAGGTGTAGCATTAGGAAAATGGGAGCTTCACCCAACGAAACAGCCAGAGTCAGATAATTGCAAGTCAGATAAATCATTTTTTCATTCTTATCTTGACTCAATTTTCTCTTCGCAGTGAAAATTCCCTTTCGGTTGGAGGACCGGGGATGATTCCACTCTATTCGATTATGTATTGAGGTATCTCACATTATATACCTAATGGAAATAAACAAAAGGTTGGCTACTCTAAACCTACTAAAACCAAATCCGAGGGAACAAAACACAACAAAGTTTATTATTATCGGATGGAGTCATTGTAATAGAGTAGCTGTGTTGTATCAGTATCAATGTCAATCCCATCCCATATAAAGCTTATCCTCCTCAAGACGATTGTGATCTCTCAAGATGATCTTGTATAATATAATATAGGCAGTCAAGAAGACGATCGGCTTTTCACTGCTTGAAAAGAAATCGGAGATTTTTAGACAAGGCTTTAAAAAACCTTCTTCTAAAATTCTATATCTTCCATCGATATGCTATGATGATGGCAGAAAAAATCATAAAAGAATCTATCATATAATATATCTAGAATTTGGATTCAAAGTGATCTTAAAGGAGAAAAGATATATTGAGTTGAGCTGAATATGTGGAGTGGAGTATTCAGGTTTCATGCAAAAACCAAACCAGTCATCATCCTCCTCCTGAACCAGATTTGATCAGAGGAGATGATATCACGTACTACTCGGCTCGAACACAATATCAGAATCTGAATGGAATTAAATGTGTGGGTATGTCCGTATCCACTTTTTTAAGGTGGAATCGAGGAACAATCAAGAATTTTTTGGGGGACGCACATGATCCTGATCATGATGAGCTTCAAACAGCCAGCTGTTTTACTGGAGGTGTACCATACGCAAGCCGACGTCTAACCGTCATCCGACAATATGCAATTTTTGATCGGGATTTGATGACTCTGGCCGTGGCCATATAATAAGTATAATGATAATGATGGTACACATTCGATATAAAAATGGATAAGCAAAGTAACAACTTTTTTCCTACAATAAAAAATCTTTGGGGATAAAAAAAGTTTGGAGGAAAGGAAGGAGGATGGAGGGACGACGAATAGTTTGTCGACGAATTTTAACTTCACATCAGACCAGACTTGAGGGGAAAAAACTGTAAAAAAAATCTCCGAAACTGATCGCTTTCATCCTTCATCATTATCATGATCATCAACGAAATCATTGATCCATTTCAAGAGTTTTCGATTCAGGAGTAAGCAAAGTAGCAGCAGCATGATTTTCCACGCTGCGGGCAGTTACCATCGGGAGCAGAGCAGACAAAAAAAACTTGACTTTTTTTAATGTGGACGATAATGGTGATATGATATGATGAGGAGGATGATGAACATCCTTTTTCCGTATGTGTATCGGACGGAGATAGATATATTTTTTCGGCTGATTGATGGGCGGATATTTTGCATGATGGCTCTGATCTGAATATAAGTCTGAAAATCAGACCTGGGCTGAATCTCTGCAGGACGCACATGTGCATACTGAGAATACATCGAAAATGATGGTATCATTATATTACAATCATCATCATCCCAGCTAGAAAAGATTGGGTGATTGGTAGCCAAGAACAGTGATTTCAGCAATTTATTCCAAATTGTAATTATTTGCTGCAGATACTACAGGGCTTACTTGGGGTAGAGTTAGATTAGAGGTATTTCCTATTTAAATTTAGGCATGATAGCGATAGCGAAATTTTATGGGGAAAAGATTACACCTGCCGAGCAGCTCACATTTCTTTTATTAGGTGAGTTTTCCCTCTAGTACCATTATTATGTGGCTCTCTATCCAATAATATCACCGTGCTCATTATAACATAATGATAGCATAGAGCACTGAGCAATTTTTCTTTGCAAATTACGATTAAATAAAGTAAAAAGTTACAAATATAATGCAAGAACTAACGTAGCGTGAACTCATAGGGAGGAAGACAATAAACTTTTAAATGAAAGCAAAAGCGGATTGAAATGTTCAATAATATCAGTCCTTTCTTGACGGATAAACTTGTGATAATAAATAAATAAATCACTTTTCGCATCAATTTCTTTCAAGTCACTTTGAAGTGAACAAAATATCATTATCATTATTTATGAGAATTTGGATTGTTCTGGGTAATGCTTTACTAAAGTGGCAAATGCAAATTCAGTCATTGTGATAGAATGATGGATAATACTTCATCCCACAGTTTACTCTCTTATATAATGTCAGTATTTTAAAAATAATTACTCAATGGGTGGTCACTCCGCCCGTTAAGGAAGTCATCCATGATGAAAAATTATCATGCAAATTACACCCCTTTGATTTGCTAATCAGTCAATAAATGGGGAGTAGGAAATTCTTTTCTTTGTACTCCTCACCATCCAGTGTTGTGTTCCATTCCAGAATGCTTTCAGGATGTAATTTATACATTGGCTCCAAATCCACATTTTTTATAAATCAGTTGGCTTTGGTTTGGCTTGGTTTGACTTATGCCAGCTAATTTATTATTACTTTCTTGCTAAACACTTAACAATAGGATTTATTCAGGTAGTACAATGCAGACTAAATAACAGCACAAAAGGAACACAATCGAGCTGAACAAAAGGCTGGTCGGTCTGTAATAAAGTGAAGCGTTCAGTTCAGCATAATCTGATTGTAAAGCTGCTGACTCTGAACTGTGAAGTCTGACTTCATACAATGAAAGTAACAGCCTCATTATAATAGAGTAATTCATCTTTAAGCCGACAACAGTGCTAGTCAAAACAGTCTGGGTAGGACGGCATAGGGTTACGAGGACCGATATAATCCAATCCAGTTACTACTTGAAAGAAGTCTAGAATTATCATATTCTTTAAGCAGTAGTGAAAGGGCTTCGTTTCCCATTCTGTCACGATTATGGCTTGTATGAGTGACACTAAACAAGGAAATAGTAAGCCTCCATGTTGCGACAAATGATTAACGAATTGAAATTGTACCTGGTCAAATTATAAAAAAGCTAAATATACTTCTCATGAGCTATAAGCTTCCCACAGCTAAATCACACTTCTACACGTGTCAGACTGTCACTATTTTTGAAACTCCAAACAAGTTGACAATAATGAATTACATTTTACATTGGCACGACATGTCAAATACTACCTAAAAAGCAGTCGGATTGTCATTGTCAGTGATGTAAATAGGGTATTACATCCAACATGATCAATTGTTATCCTATTTTTATTTAATTGACTTCATGTGCACCTGAAGACTTTTTTATTGCTCTTTCTTGACTAGGACTAGATATAATATGCTTAAATGGGAGAGTTTGTTCGAAGAGAAAAGTAGCACAAAAATATATTTACCAATCATTTCCCAGTTCCAATGACTGGATTAATTTATTGCATAGGTTAGGTACAAGCGAATTAAAATATATTTTCGTCTTTCCCTTGTAATTTTAATTTCCTGGAATAAGAAATATTACCCAGGCGTGCTCAGCTAAAATTTGTTTCTTCTAATAAACCGAATTCTCTTTTTTTATTTCATCAGCAACAGTGCACCCAGCTCATTCTGATTCATGTGATGAATTCCCGTTCCGAATCTGAAACGAAGAGGCATGGCATGCCAAGAGAAAAAACTTTCTTTCCCCTAATTTTTATATTACTCACACCATTTGGTATATGCAAAACTCTTTTAAAATACTTTAATGAAAATGATGAGATGAGGGTGGCAAAGAAGTCAAGAAAGTACATAGAAGCGAGCTAGGCCATGCACAGCTTGAGTCAATAGAGTAGCAACAGGCCTTGAAAAAATCTTCCTCCTTTTTACAGTCAGTCATGAACACATAATAAAAAAGTACGGCTTGCTTTTAATAGTCTAATTACGAGAAAGTACATATCAGCCCTGGTAATAATGAGTCCTCCCTTTTCATTTCAGCATCGTCTCTTTTTTACCCACTTGGAAGAACTTCCTACTTCTCAAAATGAAGTGTTGGTGGCACGGCATGGCCTGGTCTAGACATAAAAAGCGTCCTTAGCTAATATGCCTACATTAACCTTCATTTCACACACTGGGCTAAAAATACGCTTTTTAATGAAAGAGCCCATTTTACGGGTGTAAATTTAACTAAATGAGAATTTTTTCCCTCCTCCTCCTTCGGAATAGACTGTTTCAATATGGTGGAAATTAGGAGAAAAGAGCTAATAAAAACTCATTCCTTTTTTCTCTCGTATATAAATAGGGAGGTTAATAAAGTTTAATAATAAAAACCAGGGGAGAAATGAAAATGTGGAGAAAAAAATAGTTTAAAAAAGTGATTATGCTTTTGAATATATATACCTAGCTATATGCAACAATGAGCAAGACCATGTCTGATGTTAATAATGATATGCATGTACCTATTTACATTTACATGGCTTGGCTGAAGAGGCAGCCAAGAAGTGTTTTAAAAAATAATATGGGACGGGGATGGGATGATGATGCCGACGATGATGATGGGATGGGATTCGCTGTGGTGCAACTTGTAATGTAACAGTTGAAGTAAGTAGCTCCCATCCCATCTCTCTGGCATTCATTCTGTCCTCTATTAATTAAACCCATTTTGTACAGCTCGGCCGTGAAATGAATTGACGGTGAAGAGGGGCTTAATCGCTGTCTAATTAAAAGACATTGACTGCATTTAAATGGCCAACTTGATCATGAGATTGGCGATGATGATGAGGAGGAGGAGGAAAAGAAATGGTGATGAGAATCTGCATATTGTGCCCTTTGCTGTTTTTTAACAAAATTAATCCCGTATCATATCCCATCAAATTGCCGTATGTTATATATAACAAGTTTAACATTGAAATTAATCGTATTGTTTAAACTGTGCAGTGCAGGGGAGAAAAAAGCAATCTGCATTTTTTGCATGCATTTTTCTTTCTGTAATTTACAAAAAGGGGATGATTTTTAAAATTACATTTTCTTCGATTTCTCTTCCATATAGAAATGGATTAAATCGAGTTTGACTAATATTCGAGTACTTCGAATAACGCAAAAGTAAAAAATACTATTCCAGATTGCTCAACACAGTTTTGGGAGGGCAAGTCCCTTCAAATGTACCGAACTGACTGATCAATGGATTTTTATATTTTTGTGAAGACAATTTTGACTTCATAAAAATAGGAATGAAAAGAAATTAGGCCCCATTTGTATTCCTTTTGTTTTTATGAATATCGTTTGTTAATGAGCAAAACAGGGTGGCAAGTGTGAAAAAGTGAGTCTGCCAACAAGTAAATTAAAAAAGTTCTGGTGGAAAGGAAAAGAAATGGGCGCATTCTTTACTGCTGTTAAAAGAAATAATTCAGTGAAATAATTTAGAAAAAACAATAAATAAAAACAAAGCACACTCTGAATTGAATGAATAGGGTGAAAGGAGAAGGGAGTTAATGAAGCATAGACGATTTGATATTATATTCAAGTTTTCTAAAACAAAAACCCCATTTTTATTCTATGCAGCAATCTACATTCATAACATAATTTATTACATGAAAAGGAGAAAAATACTTAGATTTTATTAAAATCATAAATTCAACTGTGCATGCTTAAATGCTTATTGCTTACGTTTCTTGGTTTATCCAAATCCAACTATATTAAATCCTACTTGATATTGATCGAACAATACCAAAAATTCAGCTTAGCGCGCAAATATTTATATCCGCTTCTAATCAAATGCAATAAATAAGGGATTATCGTGAAATGATTTAAGATGCTCATATTATCCCTCATCTCCCATGAATTATGTATTATTATTAAATTCCTCTAATCCATATTTGATTTGTAAGTACAATATTACGCATATGCTCATTTTTAACAAATGGAAACCGTCAGAATTAACTGCGTAAATAGATTGCATATTGTCATTCATGAATGTTCATCCTCAGCCTTTGTCTTCTACTTAAAATCTGGTTGTATTAGAGTGAGTGTATAGTATGAAGAGTCGAAGTCAAACTGAGCTCCTTTTACGGAATATACACCATCATCCCACAGCACATTTCCCCCCGTAACAAGTATGAATGGAAGTGCGTTGTAAACTTTGCCCTTTTTTGTTTCACAAATCCACGTTTTTTTTCTTCTCTCACACTTACACTTACGTTTCGGAGTGCCAATATCTTCCAAACAAAGAAAGAAAACGTGTCAGAAAACGCATTATTTGGTCTGCCATCCCATCCGAAAAACAATGGAGATAGAGATATTACTTGTGTGTGCCTCTTCGTTTTTTTAATCATTTTATGTTCTTGACTGAAAGGCAGATCAATTGGCTTGACGTTACTTTCCTTCCATCAATGATATGTCCATTAGGGTAGAGCCAAACTGAGAAAGGTACAAATGCATTGTTTGTAAATGAAGAGCTTATATGTACATATACCCGTTTCTTTGATAAAGGTAGACATTTTTATATTTAAAAACCAAATGCATTAAAGCATCTTGTCTCAAGTTTGAAGTGAAAATACAAAGCCAAATATGGCAGGGACAAGAATATTGTCTTATGTATTGATATTGATAAAGTTGTGCAGACGTGCATGTGACATTGACCGAGTCTTTTCCCATCTCCCATCTTCTCGTATCTCATAAACATAATCATGTTGCCTATCCACATTAGTTGTACTTGGAAAATTATGTTTCTCTCCATATTTAACATAACCTTTTCAATTTTTAAATACAAAATTGAATTTAGTTTGGTTTTTATATATTTAAGTTTAATGCATAGACTAGTCATTGATGTGGTAGACAGTATAATTATATTTCGATTCCTTCCTAAATTTCCATTTCCCCAAGTCCCGAATTGATTAAGTCATTTAAGCCATAATGCATAAGCATAACCACATAGTCATAATGAAAATGTACATTAAAAAGATCATTATGTATGGTGATAGTATGCACATGTTATTATGAATTTAATATACAATAATAGGAATAATGATGATATGATCATTTTCATGGGGAGCTCCACCAAGTCAACCTCCATTCTGTCGGCTTTCCTCTTCCAATTCGTCTTCATTTGTTCAAAATAAGCAAGGGTCGTATATCTGTAAGGAGTAATCCAGCTCCAGCATCAACATCATTTATTGACAGAAAACCAATTTTTATGTATATATTAATCCAATAAAATATGATCCTGGTTAGGGCCTAATATGCTTCCTCCATCCTATGATTAAAATCCATCTTTCCTCTCTCTGCGTTAATAAACGACCCGGGCTCACTTACACTCTCACTGTCTGAGAGCCACCAAAACCATAAATCTTCGTGTGGGGTCGGTAATATCATCAAAGATGCATAATATTGCTTTCTATATATGAGCAATAAAGAAAAAAAAGTTGATCATGATGATGATGATGACGGTGATCATCTATCTATCTTATTTACTATTTGCCCTCATCTCAACCAAGAGCAAGAAGATGGGAGCAAAAGTTAAAAAGGCCTTGAATGAATATGGCTTGAGAGAAAATGTGTATTCTGATTCCGAATAATCCGACCAGATATGATATAGGCAGCTTTTGGCTTTGACTGAAACGGAGAGTTTCTGTAGTCAACTAGTCAGCATTTGTGGGATTCGAATTCATTGATTGTCCGATGTGAGGTTTGGTCTCTCCTCTCTCCCTGCCGGCTTGCCTGATGTCGCACAAAATGCCTATCTAATTGATGGGGCTTAAAGTCAAAAGGGAACGGAGAGGGCATTTTCTACCAAAAATCATCATCTTCGTCATCAGTACTTGTATAGCTCAATAGAAAGAACACCGTCCGTCCACATCACCATCAATACCACCGCACTGATGATGCGGTCCGTGCCAAGCCATGGTCGAAAATGTGGAGAACCAAGACCAACGTGTCCGTGTCCGTCGTCCACTCCACCAATATGAATGTGTGGCCGTAAATTGACCTTAACGCACTTACATAAGCTTTTAGCTTTCCCTTGTGTATGGATTTGGATGATGACGTATGTATGCCTTCTTATATAAGGAATACTTATGTTTGGAGGAAAGGAAAAAATTTCGATATCTGAATCATTCGATGATTTTTTTCTCTCTGGGTTTTTCTGAGGCAACTAGCTAAGTGGTCAATATGATTACTCCCATGTAATATTGTATCGTATCTTAGTATCGTATCGTATATGCGGAAGGAAGGAGGAAGAAGCATAATACTAACATTGGATATCCATTAGCGATTTTTTTTCATAATCCCTAATGCATGACGCCTGCTTTTTCCGAATTTCATTATATATTACATTATACACTTTGTTCCTTCTTGCTTTCCCTTGTACCTATATTCATTCCAATTTACTCTGGGCATGGTTTGGTTTCGTGGTATGCATGGTGGTGTGGTGGTGAGACGTCGGCGTGGTGTGGTGGTATGGTGTGGGTGACAGCTTAAGCTATTAGTTCGACAAAATTGGTGACCACAACAATATAAAAATAAAAATTCTGCCCGAAATGGATCCCATTTGTGAGAGATTCGGGTTTGGGCTTATATGGCTTGGAGGAGCTTAAGGGGAAAATACATCGTTTGTAAATGGAACATGTTATGAAATGTAATAATATCCGTTTTTGGAGTGAGGGATACAATGACAGAGACATAATCTCCTAAACTCATATGCTGAGGATGATGACAATATAACCAACTATTATTAAATCCGGATGACTATATTTTTTATTGGTTGACGCAATGAAAAGCTCCTGTAAATTCTTGCCATTAAATTTTGCGAAATTATTTTCCAGGATTTTGCCAAGAATTCGCACATCAAAACTCCCTGTTTTGTTCATCAAATCATCATATTGCAGGACATTTAAAAACTAAATGGATGAAACCACACCTCATGCCAATTTTGGTTAAAACGATGGATATAATTCCCAGTGGACTACTTCAAGTTACTTCTCTTTTCAATCATGAGTGATGCTTTCCTGAACATTGATCAAATTAAACTGACCCCAGTTTAACTACTTTCAACTTTCATGAAACATAAATTCTACTGCGCTGATAATGATGCTCCTGACAAAATAAATAATATCACTACAGACTCCACTCCAGTACATCAAATTCAGTAAGAAACTGCAAAAACTCATTTCAAATGGCTTGTCAGAAAATACACATCAACATCAACTGGACATTTCACAGTGGAGTTTATCGTGTAGGTGGATTACTTTTACTTTAGCCTTTTTTACACCGCACTCAATTCTCAACTTGAAACTTGACCCTACACATATGTATATATCTGATAGAATAGAAAAATAACTTTTTTTTATGTTGAACGAAGATAATTTTCCCCAACAATTTTAAAGCGAAAGTAGTAAATATAAACAGGATGGTTTCACCTTTTCCCTTTTTACTTCAGAAAAGTAATCTAGAATTTATGAGCCACTTTGTCGTAGATCACCCCTTTCTGCCATTTTGGTTTATGGGACTGAGGAAAAAAATTGGTTGACTGAATGATTGACTAGGATCACCATCCCCATCATTCCTTTAAAGATCCTGACCAGAAGAACTGGACAGTAAAGTAAAGGAAAACGTTCCTAATACATTCATGTTTCCAATTCCAACTAACCCTCTACCTACCTAAAATATAGATCATCATGGATGATATAAACTGAGCTTAGGTATATATTTTTATACATTATTTCATTCACTCCACTTGACATTTTGTGAATTGTCAGGCCTTAAAAAGGCTTTGAGTTATTCATTTCTCCGCACATCGCAATAGCTCAAACTGCCCATCAACTTGATCCTCTCTCCTCGCTTCACTAGCTCCTAACTCCTTCCCCATCTCATCTCATCCTTTTTACTCATCCATGTCATTTCAGTTTCAGTATTTCAAGACAGCTTGGCGAGCTCCTCGTAAATTGGTACCACTGACCATTTATTTATACGAATGAATGTTGATCTTACCCACTCTCCTCCTCTCCCTCTCTCTAAAAAGTAAATGATATAAAATTCTGGTAGAAATGCATCAACTTAAATAAGTCAAGTCGGACGCAACAAAAAAGTTTGATATAGGTAGATATAGCTAGGCATACTACTATTACCCATGGATGTGTTGTACCAACACCATCCCTAACATAACGAAATTTATTTAGCCAGCCTTTCATATTCTTGCTTTATCGGACGGACTTCACTTACTCCGTTTTTTATATTTTTTTTGTCTGTACTTGTCGGTCAGTCAGTTGGAGGTTAAGTTAAAAGTTACATGCATTACGCCATTACCATCATTCGCTACAAGCCGTCACTCATAAAAAAGGTTTCCAGCTGGATTGACCCGTTGAAGAAAAGTAAATGCAAAGCCGAGAGAGTCGAGATCGGGCAAGGTAAACTTACAGTTTGAGTATGGTACATTTCCCTCTTGCATGTAATACGGCACTCAAAACTTAAGACGATAAAAAAGACAAAATAAGTTTAAAAAGGAGCAAAAGAGAAAATAAAATATGAGCCGAAGTTATTTCTAAATTTCCAATGAGTTTCTGACAAGTTTTGAAATAAAGACTTGTAAGGCTGATAAGTGCAAAGTATACATCTATCGGATATGTATGTAGAAAGAAAAAATATAAAAATGCCTTCCGGCATCAGCCTCAGTCAGCATGGGATGAGATGATATTTTACGCATGTTATTTGTGGCAGTCACATTTTCTGACAAATTTTTCATTTTCCTCCGTATATATTTCACCTTATCTTTATGTTGCTCTCTCCTCGGGACCCAGTATTCACGAGCACATAAAGCAAACGCAACGATATATATTTTTTTCGGGGAAGGAACGTATTGGGGGTATTTTTATTAGTCCGTACTCTTCTGATCAGTGGGTCTCCTGAGGATTGTCACATTTATTTATGTTCTGTAGAACTTGGTGCAATGCAATTACTTCACATTGTAATATTACAGAATTTTTCCCGTGAGCAACATTTTGAAGGAAGAAAATAAATATATTCCTCATTGGACCGAAAGGACAATATAATGTATTCACTCCGATATACAGCACCATGTCATGTCTGTCTATTAATGCACAGGTGAAATCGAGAGAAACGATCATAAAAGTATCAGCCAGATTATTGTGTTGGGCTATTGTAATATCTGACAATATCAAGGATTATTAAAAACTATATTTTCAAAGAACACGGATGCAACACAGCAGAAAACGAAGGATGCAACTTTTGAAGGTGCGGTCACACTATTAAATACATTCAAGTTACGACAGTTTTAAGACTGTGCTATCTTTCCACTGTCATCGTTATAATAATCACACTAGAAAAAGCATTAAAGCGTCAATCAACGCTGTTTTGTGCACTTGTCATCTTTGTCCCGTCCCGGAATGACCTATAATGAGGAATACATTTTTGCATCATAGGTCTAGACATTCTAGACAATGCGCACATTTCAGCATGATTTTGGTTCAATAAAATATACCTTGAATTATTTTTTTTAGAATTGTACAATCCTTCTGTATAATTTGATGGGGACAAGTTCCTAATCTCACACAGCCAGAGTAATGAAATTCAAGATTTCGCCTCTGGAAAATCCGCTTGTATGTATTAAAAGGCTCACCAAATCACTTCCAAAATCAGCTCCCATTCGCAATATTTCTCAAAGGTCACAACATTAAATTGGTTTTCGTTTAAAAACTCTTCTTGCTCCTGCTGGGTATCTTCACGATCTACTCCATACTGCCATTAGTTGGAATTGGAAGTTGACGGACAGAGGTGGGGCCGAGCATTATCACATTATGCAACAATCTGAATTGCATTTCGCGTCATCCAGCAGCCAAGCTAGCAATAAAATGTCCATTCAACGATGCAACTTCATTCCATTGTATTGGGGATTTAATCTTTTTGTAAAAAGAAAGGATGAAGAGATTGGGTAATATGATGCCATTATCGATAGAAAATCATATTGCTACCCTTTTCTAAAGAGTGTTTTGGAGAGTCACCCAGCCAAACACATATGAATTGAAATGTATGTAAGCAGAAGCTTATTTTTTTATAAAAGAGAATGCCCTGGGCTACAATACAGTCATAGTCAATCTTTGTGTAAGTAGGGATTTGTATTCTTTGTTATATGTTGTGCCTATATTTGTGGTTTATATTTCACGGAATATTTCAATTTGATCACGATATCTCAGCAGGACAAGGCATCTCAGAGTAAATAAGCTTTGATATTTAATCACACTTAAAATAGGCTTGCACTCCATATTCTGTCCAGTCTCAAAACAGCTCATTCATTCTTTCAAAGGCAAAAGGAAGAATGAATCGACTGTGTGAATAAGATGTTAAACCTGCGTCCAATTCCTTTCATGAGATAATTGTGAATGCTTTTATGCGCCTAGCACAGTAATCGTTAGTATCTAAAAGAAAGTGAACCCTTTTCAGTCAGAGAAGTAAAAGAACCATTCATGATACGCCGATTATGATGGTGGCGATGATACCATTTAACCAGACGGATCAAATATCCAATTTTACTTTAAAAAGATCAAAAGCTGGAACCATGAGGTTAAACCCTTTTCATCGGAGTGAGAATTTGAGGATTTTCCCCTTTTCCTAAACTATTCAGATAAATGAAGGGGTAATCCGATGTGTAACTTGAATTAAAGGTTTTATGCAATTATCCAAAATAGAGATGCTTATATAGTCCAGTGAATACTAGGAATGATTTCCATTTCATCTTTCAGAAATCTCGTTCAACCAAAATTATATCTATTTTACCTAACAAATTATTCCGGGTTTTCTCAATCCCTGTTTTGCTTTGGACAAAGCATTCGTATAAATGCCAGAGCTAGAACACAGGATGTCGTGCTTGCGTGTCACCAAATGACAAGCATTTTCTGCACCCCTCAAAAATGCCATCACAGTGAAAGTCGAGGGTTGAGGTTGAGACACGCAAGAAAATATCTCAATCCGAAATCACGTCAACATCAAACCAGCAAATTTCCAATGAATCCAATCCAATATGTCCAACAAGACGAAAGGGATTGTAAAACCGCAAAGCAATAAAAACATGTCAAGCTTTCAAACATCCGCATGACCTGATGTGGTGGGAATTGATGCCTGTGTCCCTCCAGTCAAAAAATATACGCCAAGCTATGTCAATATTTAATAAGCCAATTCATAGCATTCAAAAAGGAAGCTCCCAACTTCCATTGTCACTGCAAGATACAGGAACAAGCTACCGGGAAGACAAAATGACATAACAGAAACTGAATTTATTAAAAGCCTCCCCATCATCATTATCATCAAGACAATATATATTTTTAAATTGCAACCAATTCCAAGGAAAAAGCAGCCTGTCTTGTAAGATATTTTTTCTTTCCTTTGAAATTGATAAGAATAGCTCTCGTCCTCATCTCACTTTAGGACACGACACAGCCAACATCTGTACTCGCTCCTGCATTTTTATACCTTTCTTTTCCCCAACTCCGTTAATGTCAGAGATGTCAAATTATAAATTTCAGTAGTTTTTCAGTCACATTATTCCAATAAAGGTTTTTCTTGTCAACTGAATCCCAGTAGCAGGATGGTCTCTTGTTCGATGTCTCCTATGCTAATTTTGTCTGTGCCAAGAGAGAACTGGCATGGCATGCCATGATACCAAGATATATGCATGCTATCATATCAGTTTGTATGTCACTATTGACGGGGAAGAGAACATCTCAGGAGAAAAAATAGTTAATTGTGAGCATTGAGAAATATGATACTGTCCCAGAGGACAAGTGGTAGCGTTATCATAATCATTATTATTATTAGCGTATTGTTTTCGATATTTATACCCATGTGTACTTTTATTTTGTGGGCATCACCAGGGATCGTTTCTCCTTTTCTTGGATCTTGATGAACGTCACTTGAAGAGAAAGATTAAAAAACTTACATGAATATACATAAGCTTCGAATTCGAATGTTGGTTTTCCTTTAAGATTTTTTTCTTTCTCCTGGATAGGAAGGCGAAGACGAAACAATCACTGACTGTGAAGATGTGAGGAATTGACGTGAGTTTGTCGTTCGTCCGCGTATGTAGTCGTCGTCGTCATCATCATCGTCATGTATGGCTACAATTTACGTCTGAACCTCAACTGATTGTGATTGCGAGTGGATTCAACAATGCAACAGTCAACTGAATGTCAAACTTTAAAACAAAGTGACATTATGCAGCCACACCATCAAATAAAAAAAACTACTAACCACCACCTGGGACAGTTGACATTATTACTGTATTGAGACAATGCTACCATCATCATCTCACAAATCGTTTATTTGTTGAGTGAAATGAGGTACATAGTGGGGCTGAAGTGGTACCTCAGGTCCGGGGATGAAAACTGGTGTAGTGTAATGTACACCATGAAAAATATCATATTGCTTCAAGGCAGTAAAAGTATTCATAATGATCATCTCGTCATCATCATCATCTTACTCGCTAACAGTTCGGTAGCAAAGACAATGTCAATATTGACAGGGTTCTTCATTAATTTACAGATTTAAATATAATGCTTCTTCACATGCCTATTTGTCATCAATCAGTATACCCGGACTTGACTTTACCGAGCATTCATGTTATTGAGCACGTATGAGCTAATTAGCATTGCCATTGAGGATTAAAAAATGCGAGAATTAATTGAAATTGTTCTGCCCATTCCACCATGTAACTGTACTGCAAAGTAAATTATAGTACAGCCCATTATAAATAAACATTTTGCCATTTGTATTTACAAACAAAATTATTTGTCCTAAAATAAATAAATAAAACTTTATGCAATTGTGAGAAATGAGTTAAATAAAAAGTGACTTCAGCCAGAAGGATGTGCACAATGGGGTAGGTAATGCATGTAAAGTGCACAAACAATTGTCTAATTTATTAAAATGGCTCTGCTCCCTGGGCTTTCTATAAAATAAAGCACAACATTTTTCTACAACATTTTATAACATATCAACATCATCAACCTGTAAAGAAGCGTACGATGTATTTTATACTCTCCTCATATTTTATATATATGATAATAAGATAGCCCAGGAAAATAAGTGGTGATAATAATAATCATACAAATCCCATTGTAAGAGTTCATATACATATTTATATCTATGAGTTTCAAATGATGAGCGCACTTAACTTCACATTTTATATGAAATAGTATAAGGGAATGTACATTAGTTTTGCTGTTTGACTACGTGCTGCTGACTGGCTGCCGCTGAGCAGGCTTATGAATGGTTTTATTTTATTTTACTATCTCCGTCTCTCTCCGGTTCTTTCTTCTACGAAATGAAACCATAAACTCAACAATACGTTTTTAATAATATTTGGGATGGGCAATGCCTATAATAATAACTCAAGGAGGAACAGAAGATATTTAGGAAAAAGTTCAAAGGCAATGGCAAGTATGAGGAAAGGTGGTTGTGTATGTGGTTGTATGGATTTTAGAGTGAAGTTTATAGGTATTACAAGTTAGTCCATAACCATTTGTACTTGTTCAGTGCTCACTGTACCAGTTGCTATTTCCCAAGTAAAGTGCTAGTTACTTAACTTACTGCAAACAAACGCTGAATTTATTGTTACGTATAGTCCATACTTCATCTAGTGCAGTTTTATTTGCTCCATCTTATATACCCGTAAAAATCCATTACATTAGGTGAAATGAAATTGCTTTGCATATTATTACTCGTCATTTCTTACCCTCTCACTCATCCCCATACCATTCCATACCATACCAACAAGTCACCACCACATCTCATCAGTTTTACCCACCACTTCCAGTTTTCTCTCTCTAAATGAATTCCACAAGGTCTTAAACTATAAACAACTTGGTAAATGGGGATAAAGACGGTTTTTAATTTAAAATTATGCCCTCAACCCTTCAATTTTCATTGCGCGCATTGACATTTTTATGAGCTCAACAAAGTAGGTATTTTGTTGACTGGAATGGGCTCGTAAAAATCGCACTTTCGGAGGACGGAGAGAAAGGAGAGCAGTGAGAAAAGGGAGTAATAAACGAGATGAAAAAATTAATAAACTGATAAGTACTATGAAGAGGAAGGTGCACTGCAGGCTAGTCCAGAGTGAACTGGGTGAAGGGGATGAAATAAAAGTATGTAGTAAAAAAGCTTTAAAACCGACTCAATTTCATTGTAAAAAAACAAGAATGCAATGATCAGTTCCATATAGCGATATATCTTTGGTGGATTCGGATCCCACAGTGGTGATGAAAAGCTTACATTGCCCAAGCCATGTTTATATACAGACTAATCAGACGGATTAATTAACGCGATGAGCATTAATTGTTAATGAAACCTGCTTCAGGTTGTTTTTGCTTTGGAGGTTCATTAAAGAAAATCTTTTGAGTTGACTTGAATGATGCGGGACGGGTTAAAATATTTCTCATGCTGCACACTCAATAGTAAGTACAGTATAATATCTTAAACCAAAACCTGTGTAATAATTATATCCTAATTTCAAGCTTGAGTGGAGACTCCAGTCA
Organism: Pseudosinella alba; assembly: GCA_034700485.1. NCBI lineage: Eukaryota > Metazoa > Arthropoda > Collembola > Entomobryomorpha > Entomobryidae > Pseudosinella > Pseudosinella alba. Next base: position 4,839 of record JAQIXQ010000272.1, on the reverse strand, counting down.
TAACTCTTTGTCAGGGGATTTCTCCATTGTGATCACCATCACAGACAACTCACTTTATACCTGTCTTTTCCCATTAGGTAAATAAAGTTGGTAAAAAAATCCCCGTTAATGTGGGATTACTTTTTGGAAGCTGGCGAGTTCAAAGCAGTTTGGCTTTCCTTAACCTCGAAAAAAGGACATCAGCCCAAAGAGCAAGTCATTGTTGCTCTAAAAACCTTCTCATATAGAGAGATGACATGATATTGCAATCAAAAGGAGATCATCATCACAAAATTCCAGTCAGTTTTTAACCTTTATGGGATGACAGTTGTATGCATTGACCCCATAATCGACTTTAACTACTCAAAAGTTACTTTCAACTTAAATGCTTAACACTGTTCAAACACGATAAACCGCTACAAAGATAGTTAAACATTTAGAAAATGTATCATTATTATCAGCATCATATCAGGACCATCATCATTATCATTGCCATTGCTGTTCAACTTTGTAAAAGTCACAGTTTTCTGCTATGCCCATGGCCACCTCCAAGCAAGATAGCCATATTAATCCCATAATCAACGAGAAACAATTTTTTGGGCAAGCAAGGCTAATCAGATGAAGCCTGGTCTGGCCGGGGCCTGCAATAACTGATCAAGTCAATTTGAGATAATGATCAGGATTAACCTTTAAGAAACGTCGTTTTATCCTAAAGACAACCAGCTGGTTCGGCTTCTGTGACTGACAGTAGTCAACATCAACATCAACATCAAGTCACTCATTCAGTTATTTGACTACCCCCAAACAGCCCCAGCCTTTACTAAAATTTTTATTTTCAACATGACTTTTTCCACAAAAGCAGAAAAAACATCCCCAAGCCATATAATAATATAATAACCATCTCGTGTGAATAGTCATTATAGTATAATGAAAATAACGATAATAAAGCACTTTGACTCATCTTCATCAGCAGCATCAGGAGGAGGATGATCATGACGTACGGTAGATGTGGAGAAAAGATAACGAAATAAGAATTAATGATACTATCATAACGATCATCATCAAGAGGGAGAGAGAGGAAAAAAGAAGAAAAGCCGGACCTGCACTGAAGAACATGTCTTGTGTGTGTACATAATGAACATTTTAATGCTAAATGCTCACGGGCTCATTACGACTCCTGTTGTCGTGTATTTATCGTCATATTATCCCATGCACACTGTCTTATTACGGATTAGAGTAAAAGTAAACAAAAAAGCCGATATTCGATATAGCTTTTGAGTCTTAACGCTGACTTGGGGATGGCTTGCCAAGCCACTCCAGAATCATCAAGCTCATTAAGTGCTTCACCGAAGTACTAATAAAGATTTCTAGTTGGACTTTCTCATCAAGTTCAAATGTCTTATGGATTATATATCCCCCCATCATCATCCTCTGACTTCAGACCGAAGAAAAAAGTCATCCTATCTAGTAGAGGAGATCTCTTGTGGTGGTTTGGTAATTATAATTATGATATGATATGAGCATAGGCACAGGTATCAAAGTTCGTTGCATCTAATTTTTGCTTACCATGGACATGTTTTGACCAACTTATTATTGCATTTACTAAAAGTGCATTTAGGCATAACCCGGATAAACTGGTATTTTCAAATGGTTATATAAATTACTTTCATGTAACTCCTAAACCAATAATTTATAACATCAAAAATTGCAACCTTTCTCAATTTAGTTTTGTAAATATATTTTGCTTTTGCAAAAAGAAATAAAAATCCTAAGTTGTAATTTAGACTTTTATGCCTTTTTAATTCTATTCCTATCCTGACATTAAAATCATTTTGGAGTTGATGATAGATGCACGGCACACGATTTTCATTAATGAGGATTGAGGATTAGAATTACATACATCCCATCATGAAAACAATGCAATGAAACGGCTAATAAATAAATTCATTATTTATTTAATACGATGAAGGGTAGCCATTTTGGTTGGTCAAGAAAATAATATCTTAATTTCTTATGAATTTTATTAATGATACACTTCCTCACGTCAGTTTTTTTTATATATACTTTTGGCTTGGTTCCGTCTTTCTCTCGTCAAATAAACCTTGAAATTTTTGAAAGGGGAAAACCTACAAAAAATAAGAATGTAAAAGAACTAGTTCTTTCCTTTCCCATTGCATACCTCCTCAGTGTTTACTACCGATATGATAGTTTGTAGACGAACTCTCTGTGAGTGAGCAAATTAACATTATGATAATTACGACTAGCCTTCTATTTACTATTTGCATACTACCGACCATGCTATTATCAATGACATCATCATTTCATCAGAAGGATTCATCTGGTCACCTTTATGATGATTATGATAATAATATGCATGTAGATTGTAGATCTCGTAAAAAATATTTAAAACTGAAATGTATATGCCTAGTTAAAGAAGATACGATCCAACTCTTCCATGCTCGCTAGCTCACATTCAAACTATTATGATTAGTGTTATTGTAGTTTCCTTTGGTGGTAGGTAATGTGGTTGGGGTGGATCTGTGGATGTGGATAAAAAAGGAGAAGGCTTTCTCGCCAAGTTTTTATAAGACCAAGTTTTATTACTAAATTATATTACCTATTACTTTACTGGCCATTTGTACTTCTGTGAATGCGAAATAATAAAAAAAAATGCGGAAGAAAGCAAAAAATGGTGTAGAAAGTCATATACATAATATGGAACGGTTGGGTATGTTGTGACTACGACGGTGGCTCTACACACGGCTTACATCATAATATATTCATGATACCCAACTTCAACCCAATCGGGTTGAAAAAGTTGCAATTTTTTTATTCTACTTTTCGAACATTGGAATTGGAATAACGTTTGAATTGAAGTAAAATGGATTGGGCAGATGTTATGACTGCTGTTTTGAATGCACTGACTTTATTGCTATATTACTTACGTTTTGTTCTTCGTCTTTCGAGCAAGACTTCTTGTGATGATTAGTAGGAGTCCCGTCAATTACGGAAAACATAGTACAGAAAACATTCCGACTTGAGAACATGCACACACGCATGTTTTCTACTACCTTTCCCATTACTTTTTCTCGCCTCATTTAATTTTCGCCTCGGCAGCCGAAGCCGAAGCCAAACCAATCCTCCTGACAATGAGACTAGGCACATTTATATCCGTCTTTGTTTCAACATTGTAAGCAAATAGCTATATAGTCAGGTAAACTGTCAGCCCTGCTAACTGTTCGCATGACTTATGACGGTGGGAATATAAATTTGGTGACCTCATCTCATTTCTTTCAAATAAATGGATATAATTTTCAAACAAAAAAATCTCTGCAGACACTGGCAAGAAAGATGAGCTGATGAGCATCGAGCAACTGAAATGAAATGAAGCAGGCAATAACAAGTGCCTAGAAATATGAGTAATGTGATGTCGGTTACTGTGGTGGGATCCACGTATGAAACTGGCTAATAAGATGAAAAATTATGGTGTTTTTTTTGCAGTAGTCTCCCATTTCATGTATCACTGATCCTCATTTTCATTACATATTGAATTACTCACCAGCATTGCACTCAATTCGTTCTGGCTAACTGCTTTCTGGTTATTAATATAAATTACAGGTGAGCTGCTGTCAGGCAAGCAAGAAAGCTTTTGTTATAAAATAACATGGTATGGTTTTTGTTGAAATCAAATTACTTTTCTGTTTTTGCAAAGGATTTATCACATTGATAAAATATGGCTTGATGATGAGTGCAATATTAAAGAAGAGGGGAAACTGATATGGCGGATGCGAGATGACATCTACATCATCGCTACATCATTTTTTATTGATGGCGGTTGTCCCCCTGTACTGCGGGTTAAGTTTAAAGATGCGAATTCGTTCCAAAAGGGAAGAACATCTTCAAAAGAAAACTACATGACATGACAAGCGGCAGAGTGCACAAATTATTTGATGATCTATTGCATCGCAAATTGCAAAGTTATCATTTTTCCCTCAGATTTTAAAGTACAACAGCAGCCGCAAATGAGATGCCGTACAAGCTTCTCTCCTTCCACTCACAGCCAGATACATATCCAATCCACAATTAAAATTAACTCACAATCAGAATATACCTGTTTTCATCTCATCTCATCTCATCCTCATCCCCCCCTCATGATCGGGATCGCTATTCGCATCTTACTCGGTGAATTATTACCTCAAAAATATTTCAAGTGTTTCCCAAAATGCGATTCGCATTGGTGAATGGTGGTGGTGAAGGAAGGAGCATTTTATTCACCGCCATATCATATCATGCCATTTGCTCATTCGCTTGCTTGTACCCCGACAATTACACATTCTTATCCAACAATAATTCATTATTTTCCTACATTACCTCCCTCACGCAACCGAGCCCCTTATTAATCGGGGTAGGTAGGTAGGTCGACGAAAAAAAAGATAAGTACGTGTGGTATGTGGAGGAGCTCCAACTCCAACATCCTCTGCACAATGCAATATGATATGATGATGAGTCTAATGATAAAGACAATATTTATCTCTGTGAGGATCACATAGTTTGTCGTGTCATGGCATACATTGCCACCTTCGTCACCGTCGCCATCATCTCATAATACTTCCTTCTGGGATTGGGATAGCATCAGGACATGAACTGAGCAATGAAGCTTTCCCTTCCTCCTACCAAGCAAGTACAGTATAACGGGAAAGGGGGAAGGGAATAGAAAAAAAATTCCCCAGACAGTCCCGATGCCGAGTGCCGATGCACTGGCTATACGAGAGGGAAGGAAAAGGCATATTACATTATACAATGTACATGTTCTTAAATGATTTGCAATTAGCAAATCCATTTTATTTATTCACTGATAAG
>JAQIXQ010000271.1:0-38142 GCA_034700485.1 Pseudosinella alba | reverse complement strand
TGGAGGATGATGGTGATGATCCGATTCCCGGTATAGGGAACAAGTCTCCTTGGGGACAAGCGAGACTTACTCCCACAATAGCTAACCCACATTAGAGCCCCATAAGTATATGATGACGATGATTATATTATAGGGCAGCTCAAAAGTAGATTTAGGTACACACCAACCAACTGCCTCCGAGAAAAGAGAAATGGCTTGGCTTGATGAAAGCAGATTACTCTTACAGTGTCAACAAACCCAAGAGCCGAGAAGGTTCTCCCAATAAAAGTTCATAAATACGGTGCAAACCGTAGCTACTAATCCAGCCATCCCTACCCTGCCATTTTATTGCCTGTAATAGTTTTCTTTCTTTAACTCAAACTTACCTAATACATATCTTAGGGTGTTCCATCCATAGTATGGCCCATCATCATCATCATCGCATCTCTTCCCTCCTTCCCATCTCACCCATAAACTTGTCATAACTTAATTCTCTGCTCCCGGTTATCACATCCCCCATCTCTATCTTATATAAAGTGTGACTATGCTTTCTCTCACGGAACAACACTCACTTTTCTCCGTCCCCTCTCTCTCACCATTCATTCCTATTCCTATATTCCATTATTACTATTATTATTATGATCAGTAGGGGCTGCACCAGCATAAAAAATAAGCTAAAACAGTACTCCCATTTCCCTCCGTCCTTTCTCTTCCCTTTCTTAACAAGAGAAAGGGAAAAGCTTTTAACCTTGTCAATGCATAGCCATTAAATGAGATGATGTAGTGCTTAAATAGAGACCGGAGAGAGAAAAGGAGAAAGTCTAGACATGGACACGAAAAAGGAATAAAAGTTTACATGAGCGACACTACCACCGTCACCACCACCTCCACCAACATCACTCAGGATCCCTTGTTTTCCCTCGGACTGTATTGTCCAGCCTGGCGTTGCTGGCTTCCACATTTTTTCCTTTCTTTTTTAGTTATATGCATTACTTACATATTATCATACTTTCTCTTTTCTTATCTACGTTGTCCCCCTTGCCTCTTGACAGGGGTGCCGCATGCCGGGGAAAAGGAAGAATAAAGAATGTAGGTACGGACGTGAGCGGAGTGAGTTAAGTTGTTCTTGAGCACAAGACAAACTTTCGGAAATATGTGAGAAAATATCATGCTCATCACAAAAGATAATAATAATACATATTAATGGTGCTTTATCAGGGGAATGAAGAGACGACCTATGACAATCTCTCCCTATACGAATATCATATCATTATTGTCCTTCGTTCTCCTTGAAGGGGATTGAAACGGAAGGAATGGAATGCTAAATTATGTCTACACGAGAGTCTGCTCGGTTTTTGTAAACATGTCGATATTACTACTCATATCATGCCTTGGCCTTCTTTTTATTATTAGTATTAATAAATAAGCCTTAAATACCTCATATTGCACTTCCTGCTTTCTCTTTCCTTTAGGTATACAAAATATATAAAACACAAAATGCATATAAGTCGTTTGAGTAAGTATGTATTACATAGCATTGTTTTGAGCCACCACGAGCTTTTCCTTATTCTTGCATGTTTGCTCGATTCCGTGATCTCTCCTCTTGAGAACTAGCTCAAGGCATCATACAGCAATAATAATAACGCGGTTGTTCGTAAGTAATAAGTAATAACAATAGGGAAGCGCAAATGGACCGTTTTTGACATGCAATTTAGGAAGATCATCATAGCATAACAATAATAATAGTGTGGAAGTGGATGTGGAAGGAAATAACAGTACAGGAGATACATTTATTATTGGGTTTTGTAACAGGAGAAAGCATGCTTTGTTGCGTTGATGTCGAAAGGGCTAGGTTCATGTTTCTGTTTTGCTTAACATGCTAAGCAGACTACATGGTGAATAGCTACATACAATGATTCTGATCACTCAAACGATTCTCAAATGCAATGTTGATTGTTTGAGTAGAAAGAACAGTTGCTGGACAAAGAACAGGTTTTGTCCGTCCGAATGACTGGAAACAAGGTCTGATAAAATGAAAGTTTAAATAATTGCAGAAAGAATAGGTCATTGCATAGATATACTCACATCACAATATGTCGATACTACAAATACACTATATGAATAGTTCACATTATAACGACCAAAATTAGTAACAGTGAAATGATATGCTACAGTTACTTTCTCTTTCCTGTATTTTAATTATACCAGTCCAACTTTTCCCTACTTAAACATGGTAAGTTAAAAGTAATCCATTCCATCCATGGTGTTAATGAGTTATATAGAAGTTGGAATTAGAGGAACTCGGGTTTAGCGCCAAACGTGTACAGCAAAAATTACAAACCCAGTTCAGGGCCATTCTTTAAAAAATGCTTTCGCTTTGTTAATTCATTTTATGTAATATCAATACACACGTGTGCAAAAGTATTGCATAATATAGAGGTACATAGATAGGTAGGTACTTATACATAAAGCCAAACCTGATTACAGCATACTTCATGTGAAAATACCTAAGCATTTACTCTAGTCAAAGCAATCTCACAAAGGATTGATTTCAAAAGTTCTCATAATCTTTTTTACATAATCCGTGTTAGAAGTATCATCGATTTCATTTCGTTTAAAAATTGTGAATTTATCCTGTCATATTGTCTGTATTTTTTTCCTATACACCTAGTCATCCCTGTCGCCTTGTGTTGCATAACACATGTTAGACAAGGATGTGAACGGGTACAAAATGAAGTTGGTAAGTACTCTCGTTGGTTCCCTGAATGAATGTATATTTTTTTACGAAAAAAGGATCAGAGATTCTCATTCCGAGTTAACGGACCATATAAAGGATTTCCCCAGAAGTGCTGATGAAAGTATTAAATATTCATTTGGTATGAGCACATAGAAACTTTAATCGAGGAAATGTCGCAAATATGTCCATTAGATTTGTAAATATGTATGGCACACTTCAGACAGACTTACTCTTAAGATGTCATATCAGTTATTGTATAAATGTTTTAGGTTAAAAGGTTATGTCCCTGCATATTAAAATCTTTTCAGCTCTTTAATGAATTTTATTTCGGGGAAGGGGAAAAGGGTATTGGGAAATGGATTTCTCTTTATACGTGGACTAATATTGCGATGAAACATGGGTTGTCGCGAATCTCGCTTGAAGGAATCTTTCATTTAATTTCCTTGGCTGGAATTGCGAAAGCCTAGAGCTTAATGTCAGATAAGAAAATTCAATAAAAGCGCATGAGGCGAAGGGAAGGACAGACACTCCAAATTGAAATATCCTAATCAGATTCAGATTTTCTAAGTACAATGGCAAAATCAGGCACATAACTCGAGATTTAAGACTTATATATGTATCAAATCAAATGGGAATCAAAATTGTAGATAAGGTTCCAAGAGATTAAAAAATATAATTTCCCGGTGTCTGAAAAATATTAATTAATTTACAATTTGAATAAGGTAATCCATGCGCACTGCTGCAGATTCCCTGTAAGGAGATTACAAAACGAATACACTAGCCTAAATTATACATTTTGATTAGAACTTTTGCTTGCTGAATTTAAGTACACAGACATTATGGTGACAGAATGAATAACATTAATTATTGAAATGGTTTCTTTCATTTCAATATTTTCAATTAGGGAGGAAATCTTAGGATTTCAAGGGATAGCATAATCCAGTCATAATATCCTTTTTCACACAAGCATACGGATATCTCCTAATATCTTAAGTAATGTAATGTCGAAATATCTCCAGAGCGGCTTGTTTTCGGATGCCATAATTGTACGAAGCTGAAAGGGTTAGTTATGTTTCCCACAAGAATGTGCCAGTTGTTTGCTCTCTCCTGTCTTTATAAACAGGCCAATTTTCTTACTCGTTTTTACTCAATATGTTCCCAATGTTCTCAATAGTAAGGAATTCAAAAGTTAAAATAGTGATACACCATTTGGGAAATAAATGCCAAGAATAATTTTTTCTTCATTTTCCAGGTTCCCAACTCAAAAAGATTCAGCGGCATCCACCAGACAAGATTAACTAATTGTAAATATGTAAAGTCCTGGACTTCGCGAAGTTTGGTTTTCTACAAAATAAAAGTATGTATTGTATTTGACTGTCCAAAGGTAAGGAGGTATTATCGACCCGAATACGACTGATGAGACCATTTAAAACTAATATAAATACGTAAAATTTTCCTTTCCCTTTTGAAGTTGAAAAGGCAAAAACAGCGATTATTGAACTGCTTAAAATTGCTGGTTTTAAAATTTCTTGTTTTAATAAGGACATCTGGAAATGGAAAAGTAAGGACATTCGCATTCCTCTACTAAAAAATGGGCCCGAGGAAGTGACAGAAAAATAGCAGTCACATCGACAAACACATACTTGCGCTGTTCCGCCTGTCAGTTAGAAGTCAGTAAGGAATACGTAATTTAATGAATCCGCCCAAACCAAACATTTCTTTCCGAAGCATCGTCATTCATGTTGACAGTTCATCCATCGTTCCATTCACATTCATGAATCAAAAATCGATGCATTCCTAGTTTTCATAAAATTAACGAGCATTTGAAACGGATATATAAATATTTTGAAATGAACGAATCCCCCTGTATGACATATTCCTACTTTCATTAGAAGTTCTAAATTTAGCTATCCCAGAGTTTTAGTCCAGGAAATGTGTTGTATTGACCATTGATCATTTTCGTCCCAATTGTTTTATCTGTCATTGACATTTCCTATGACCATATTATTTTGAACACTATCCGGACAATTGGCCAGCACGCAAAAAAGATGAATGGTGACATCCAAGTTACCTCACCTTCCACATTTTCCGCCATATTACGACCATTCCAGGACATCAAACCAGTATTCGGCAAGATGAATGCATTATTAACACCGAAAGGAATGAATATACTCTGTTGGAGCCGGGGCCAGAAGTAAGCTCCACAACATTGGAACGCCAATGCAAGATGTCGGCGATAAATTACGATGTCAAGCAGGGAGAAAACTCCACCGCTGCATATGTTTGGGTAAGTAGACACGAGGCATTCCCCAATTGTCAATTCCATATGAGAAAAAATGTTGAAAGGAAGGAATGAGGGAGAGAGTCGAAAGCCATAAAACACCAAGAACATGTCCAAAGGTAAAAGACCACAAAAATGAATAATAAGGAAAAAGGAAAGAAGTTACTCCTCGTCTTGGTGTTCCATGAATGCATTAACCTAAAAAAAATGTGGTGACGATCGTATCTACTATCTAGTGTCTACTTTTGAGTATGGCCATGGAAGAAAGAAACCAAGCGTAAGTAGAATGAGGTAAAATGGGGAGAGAGAAGGAAGATGGAATGATTCATTTGTCAACGAGTGAGAGCAGAGGTGACCCAGATGAAAAGAGTTATGAATAGGCTGAAAGAAGTCTTTTTTATTACGTTTGCTTTGCTACTTTATCACTTTAACTGCTTACTTGTTAGGCGCATATAACGGGTCTGATACATTTGCAGCTTGTTTAGTACAACCTGGTTCTCATTCCTTTCTACTGTTCAAGATTCATTTTTTGAGCTCCATATTGTCCTGTTGTGAGCTATGTACTTAATTTCGCTAGATTGAAAATCAAGTCGAGAAACACGAGATTTGTCTCTTTCCTGATAATAGTTTATAAGGAAAAGCATTATTAAGATGAAAATCCAAATCATGCCTTGCAAAAAGAAGAAAAATCATTCTAACCAAATCAGAATAAAAATCAAGGATGTGCACAGCACAAAGAAAGGTTATTTTAGGGTTAAACCATTTGACTGGGTTATAAATCGTTTACGTTTGGTTAAAGAAAGGTTACTTCATTCATTCATTCATTCATTCACTCGCATGAAACGGAAACTAGATTAAAAGGAGTGGAGGACGAATTTGTTAGCCTAAAATCTATTCTATGCTGACGTTGCGATGTGCAATCTACATATTATGAGAACCAGAGTGAGCAGGGAGAACTCTATTGACAGCTCTTCATAAAGTTGCATATCTCTCACCAAAAACGTTTCCACTTTACATAACCTTCGAGTCAATGAGCGATGAGCTTCTTCTTGGTCGACACGACAGTTGTCTCTGACATTTTCCGGAAGAAACGATATGGGAGGGAAAAGAATTTTTTTTTGCTTTTTAAGTTCAGAGTTGGAGCTTTAAGTGAGTATCAGGCTGAAATGGAATGAAATGAAAGAAAGTGGAAATGAAAAGAGAGAAAGATGGGAATGGGAAGGAACTTTATTCTGCTTTGCTCTGGAGTAAGAATGTGATTCAAAACCTTGTCATTTTATCAATCGCTGATTTCCCCCAGAATATATCCACTTTTTTTTCTTTTGATCGCCCTCTCAATAATGATGGCTTTCTCATTCACTTCACACGCCTCATATGATATAGTTGTTGGGCTGGGTAGAGCCAGGGAGCGATAGTGATGTGATATAGTGAGAGCTTTCACTCTAGCGTGAAATTCATGTAGGCTTGTGTGGGATGATGACTGTGTGTGCTCACTTTCTGCTCGTGCTCTATGATTTGAGTGGAGAGTTACTTACTTTCCCTGGTACTTAAAGGATCCTACTTCTACTTCGTCCTTTTACCACCGAAAAACATAAAAGCATTTTCTTTTTTTTGAGAATCTCTCACTGACGACGAGTAAAGTTTAAAGGTTTCTCCTAATGGGGAACGTAGCCTGTAACTAAAAAGGGAAAATATTAAAATATTCTCATATATAGCCATAGCCAGTGTGATCTGATAAATTTTTATTCACATGGGATATGTATATTATGTAAGTTGGAAATAACCTTCTCGTGCACATGCAAAACACCTACGCATTCTTAGGTTGGGAAATGGGAATGGATGCTTTCTCCTTCCTTATAAGGATTTATCACCATCAACAGGCAGCGAAGTGAGCTCAGGTAAGAAATTATTAGATTAGTTGATCGCTTCGATAGCAGTTTTGAACCACGTAAGAAGTAAATAAGTCCCTTACGCATCAGTTGATCCTGTCAAATGTCTACTTGCAAAGGGCTAAAATTAACTCAATATAATCGTTCTTGTATTGGTCCCACCACCTTGGGGAGAGTCGATAAATAGAATGTTAAACATGTACCTAGAATTTTATATAAGTACATATATATTATCCCTCTACTCATATTTCACACAAGACTTTCAACCAAACAGGCAAAAGATTATTCCTGTCCTATTCTAATTTTGTTTTTCGTCCTTCGGCACAGATCAATACTTGATGCCATTATGGGCCATGATAAAAATATACCTAGGCACGTGCAAAATCACACGGAAAACTATGAATTGGTAGACACAATTTATCATCGTTTTATTTCTTGTCATGCATGATCCAACTTCATCTTCAACCCTGGAACTGCTAATCCCTTATCATGTCATGACAGATTTAATTTCAAGATCAAAATGAAAATTTCTAAATACAAACTACCTATCTGCTTACCTACATATCATTTTTCATTGAAAACTAGAAAGGATAGGAGTGAACCAAGCCAAAAACGCACAAAAAAAGACCCCTTTCCCTTCTCCTTTTTACCCTTTCCATTCCCATTCTAAACTTTCCCCATCATCACCAGCCTGTAACCGACATCTCCTTCGCATCGTATATTGGTATCAGGCATTCATTTAGTGTCCGTTATTCACGCTCTATATAATGCCAGGAAGAAAGGGGGGAAAGGAGAAAGCACAATTTTATTTCCCATTTTGTGTGCCATGAAACGAGCAGAGAGAAACATGGCACGCATGCATACTCTCTACGATCCGAATACGAGATAGCTGGATTCAATGCTCCCTAACAGAGATGTTGTTGAGGAGAAAGTCGGAAGGATATGGAATGGATAAAAAAGGAGGGAGTGAGAGAGGACTAAAGTACTTTTGATTCCATTCTGTACATTCATGTCTGGGATAAATAGACTCATACATAGGTATGTATATAATAAATAGGTATAACATACTTACTTATTCCAAGAATTATTCCGTGCCTTTCCCATATATTGCATCACCATTAGCGCTATCATTTGAGAAGAAGTGAAATGAATGGAGAGGGGGAAATGGTAGAGTCCATTAGTTAGAAAAACAGAACATCTTTCCTATCATCTCTCAAAGGGAATTTTTCCCTTTTGCCAAAATGTCTCTTGAGTAAGAAGGTAGAAAACTTTCTCTACAGAGTCAAGTCAACAATGGACTTTTAGCCTTGCCTCTCTCTTCCCGAGAATGAGAAAAGAAATACGCCATCCATTCCACATTACTTACCTAGCTGTACATGGTAGTGACCAGACCAGGAAAGCAATACATTAAAAACGTGCTATTTTCCCTGGTTGGAGAAAGTAAGTAAGTAGGGACCCCACCAGTGACCAGCATACACCATTCCATACCAATTCATTTATCAAGAGAGTAGGGAATCTGGATCTGGAACTAACCGAAATCTAAAAGAAGCTGAGAAACAAGCCAAAATCATTCCTCCATCCATTACACCCAAGCACATAGGCATATATACACACACTGATTCATTATTTTCTAACATCATTAGCTGCACTTTCGATGGATTCGTATTGTCTCCAGAGGGAAAATGAGAAAAAAATACTTTTCTTTTTCGCATTATGATGATGATGAAGTGGAAAGTAAGTAATCCCATTTTAGCATAGAAAGTGTACATACCTATCAGCACTTTTGGGTCTGGTCTGGCATATGTATTCCGTTGAGTGAGTGAAATGAAAATGTGATTCATCAAGGTTTACGACCTGGTCAGGGATAATGGTGTGGATTTCTCACGTGAGCATGCTCATGGAAGGGATTATGATTTTCAAATAATTCGTTTTTGCTTTTAAAATTTAAAGTTTCAGCGAATCTCTTGGGAAGTTTCCGTCCAGGGATTTTTCCACTTCTGAGAAAACCTCATAAAGCATACCTAAATGCAAGTATGATAGGTTTCTAGTTTATTTCATACCTCATGTTAAGTTATATTATGGTTTGTCTAGAGATTACAACGAGCTATTTTAAACATGAATGTTTGTTTTTACAAGGTAAAATATGAAATGAATGTTAAATGACTACTTGAATAAGCCATTAGGCCACCACCCAAAGTAAACACTTGTATAGTGCCAAGTAAACTTTAAATTAAATCAACATGCAAAAAGCAGGGGTAGTACAGCCAGCTTATCTGATTTCACCTTATCATTCAACATTTTTATGTTTACTTGAATTACTTTGTAACATACGTAAATTGTTGTAACCTTACTTCATGGCAGTCAAATTTTGCCTTCAAGGGAGTTCTGCAAGCATAATTTAATTTTCTAGCTTTTACTGAATAATTCTGCTCAAAATATTTTTCGTTTTTCGTTGCCCTTCTGAAAGCTGCTGCATTCTAGTAAAGCATGTTACGTACCTGGGTACGTGTATTTTGCATAAAAAATAATGGCAGGCAAAATTTTTGCAAAATGATCCTTGTACAAGAATGAGTAAAAAATGTTGAAATGTCATTTATTTATAAAGCAGGAAATTAGTGCATTCACGGGCCCAATTTGATTAAGCTGATCGCTTCCATATGCATGCTTTCTTGGCTAAACCAACCAAACCCTTTCCGGGGAATATGAATTAACCTACTTCCTTCTACTGTGTTTGACTGTTTGACTTTCTCGCATGTGTGCATCCATAATATATTTTCAAGAGGAATCAGAGAAAATCTCTGCAAAATGAAAAGCTTGTCCTTGATCCTTCATATCTCCAGGCTATGGATATATATTTCCTTAAAGCATACAAACATTTTGCTTCTTCCAATTCCAGCTGGAAATTGCATTCCCTTTTATGTGAAATTTTTTTACTGTTCAACCATGCAAGAAACAAAGGGCATTGGGTAAGGTAGCAGGAGGGAATGCAAATTATGCTTTAAGAATTTATTTTTTTTATCCAAATTCTCTTTCTTCTTTAAACCTGGCTTCGCTCCACTAAATTGCATTGGGTGTTTCAGGGTTGGGTTGACCTTGCACGTGAACAGAGTTATATTTTATCATGGAATATAATAAAGTCAGTCACTTGAGCAGACATTTGCAGTAATGCTGCAGTGCAATGGAAAAATGGAAGTCATCTTGTTGACAATGAATGACATAAAAGGCACATTATCTACTTCAGTTAAATTTCCGTTTTGGAACAGCCTCACATTAATATATTCCGTAAAGGCCCAAAATAAAGTACAAAGGTTTTCCACGATTTCAACATAAATTCACAATCTATTTTAGTTTAAGGTATAAAGTGTGACGACGCAGAGCATAGCAGCGGCTCACGATCACGATGATACAATCACTCGACCAGAAACCACTGCGCAGCCACAGTAAACCGCAGAAAGTGTCATTTTTTCTATCGCCACCACTGCCATTCCTCCATATACCTGTCCAACCACTCCAAATGCTGTGTTCCCCATGTCGTGTCATTTTGTCAGATGGAAGTCCTACATTCGGAAAGTGAACCACAAGTCCATTAAAGTAATGAAATCGTTTTCATACCTTTTTTGTGCACTTTTTGTCTACTAACTACGTCAACATCATATCGTCTGCTCCTGATTCCCATACAGTTCAGTCCTCAACTTTCTCCAATGCATTAATGTCAGCCTGTCTTGTTGTGTGCCAAATGCGCTTTGGAAATTGATATTGTACCAAAGTCAGTCAAATGGGGACATTTGGAAAGTCAAAGAGTATCGGAATCAGAATAGTACCCTGATTCAAGTTCCATATTGCATCATTTGTCATCAAACGAGTGAATAATATGTGTACCCAAATATGTACGACAAAATGTATCTACCCTTTCGTGATACATTACATTAAGTTACATATGGAGAATTGGGAACTGCCTCTACATATAATAATGTGCATATATTTACTTACGAATCCTGAATGAAAGAGACAGGGAAAGGAGCAAAAAGTCAAAGTGAACAAATTACATTATCTAGGAGGGAAATTTCATTGCATACATAGAAAAACATGCGCTTGGGGATTTTGCAGAACTCCTTTAGATGTCTTCTAGTCTTTCATTTTACTTATGATTTTATCACTCCCCTATCATATCATATCATATCATATCATATCATATCATATCATATCATATCATATCGTATATAATTTACTTCACAAGAAGTCTCAGCTCAGCCCAAGGTTTCAACTAAATCATTCATGTCACTTTCATCATTTCAATTTCATTATTTTAGTCGTGATGATAATGATAGGCTGCTGCCGGAGAAGTGAAATATTATCATCCTCATCGTGTCATCATATCATCATCACCAGTCTTTCTCCTTTTAAATTTAGCTCATCAAATTATCATCACATCCTTTGTTTGTATTTCACAGAATTTATGTGCATATGGCTTGGCAAAGGGGGAAATTACTACATACATTGGATAGTATGCCATGTAAAGATCATAAAGTGAAAGTTTCAGGCAACAACATTATTTCTTTTCTGAAAGTGGGATGAGGAGTGAGAAAATGAAGTATTTGCTATGTCAATGGATGTGGATGATGCTGTTGCTGCTCTGCCAAACGCTCTGCTCATTTCCCTGGCATTGCTTCCTGCTTTCACTTTCCCTCTCTACCGGAAAGGCTAAACTGTACCTAACAACTTTGGGAAATACAAGTTGGATTCTGAGAACTTGGAAATGGCCCAAAGCTCAAGTGCCGGCAAAACTTGGGCCAGGCCAGAAGTACTTTCATACTTTATGTTCTCCTCGCGATGCTGCCATGATCGAGTTGAGATGATTTTCCTTTCCACGTTAGTTCCAAAATCAACTTTTGTCAGTGTAATAAGTGCACATACAGACGCTATGTAGATTCCAGATATCCCTTACGAAATACTTCTAATAGCACAAATCGGCATGGAAAAGTCAACATTTCAAAGGGATTGAACAGGACGGTACATTAATTTCTCCAAACTCTGTTTACATTCACTTTGTTCGGATTAGGAAGAGGCCTTCCGCTAGAAGAACATCATCATTATCATCAGCAGCGTTCATCCTGATTCCTGTCTGGCCACGCATAATTTGTTCTACAAGCTTTGCTCTTTCCATGTTTAGCAGAGGAAAAATTGAGACTTTCCCTTCTCATTTCCTTAACATTTCCTCTGTTATTGTCAGATAAATTTCCGCTAAAACGACAGAAATGAAAGCTTTCCAAATTAAGCATTTATGAGGTAGAAAAACTTTGTTGTTTATTTACTTAGAAAAAGGGCATCATCCAACAGGATGCATTTATCGGGGACACCACAATTCTAAAGTTAAGTTGTTGTCCTGTCTTGTCTACAGTATTCAAAAGAAGCAGCTTCGACAGGAAGTGAATCTAGACTTTTATGGCCAGCGATAAGCTAAAAAAAGTATTTCCCAAAACTTTTATAAAACATTTCATTATACGCCTGGGACTTCCCTTCCTTTCCACTGTTGACTTTTCATACTGAAACTGAAGTCAAATGTCTGTCAATATTTAAAAGCCTGATGTGTTTATGCTCTTAACTGCGTCAGTGGAATCTATTTAATTATTTAAAGAGGGCTAAGCGCTATCTCATCATTACTTCGTCGTAATAGGCCCTTATCAAAAAGCATGTTACAGTAAGCAGACTACACAACTCAATCGGAATTTCAAATTAGGATGAATATCATCCTCATCATCATCATCATCACCAGCACGAACATCATCATGGCATGGGTCTAAAACTAGGCTCGGAATCCAATCGATGAGACATGGATGGCATCACTGTGTTTGTCAAAAGTGTTTGTTATTCGATCGTTTAGACTAAAAAACAAGAAGGGACACATATGGGATGGGGGAAGTTTATTATAAAAAACTGAAGCAGAATGTTGTTCACTGATCTCTCCCCACACGTGATGTAGTAAGCTGCATTTTATGTCGTCCCTGGATGGAGAAAGTACACACACATGGATACGGGCAACGGCTGACTCTGACTTATAAATTTCAAGTTGCAACTTCCAAACACACATTATTTTTATATTATACAACAGAGGAAAGGGAAAGCAGGGAACTAAAAAGTTTTTCAATCAGGTCCCCTATACTTTTTCTCAAGGATTGCTCTTTTCCCCTACTCCAGTTGAAGTCAACTTCATGTATACAAGGTCGGAGAAAGTGCTGGCAAATGGTGGAGGAGGAAAGGATGGCAGGCATGGAATGACTCTGAAGTAGCGTTTCCCCCTTCCATAGCATAGTATATATATATCGACCAGAGGAACAAGATTAAACGACAACTTTAAGCACTAAACTGAAACTGAGGTGATCCCTTTACTCCCTCCAGTTTGAGTTGTGAGAGCCGGGAGAAAGCGACAGAGTAGCACAAAAAACGCATTATTGCATTAGAATATACATATGCCATGCTTATATATGGATGCTTTCTATATGGATGGGGAGGTATCTCCATCAAAATATTTGGGTCGATTTTCCCTCCTACATTTCCCTGCAACAAATAACTATTTGTTATCCAGTTTCTTTTTTTTAGGGGAAGGCAGCGGAAACTGTATATGATCACCGACACCCAGAAAACTGAACAATCCACTGGCATATATGAATACATACAAGGGGAATAATAAAATTCGACTTATCTTTGAATACCAACCCAACCGGGGCAAGAAGCTCGTACATATATTGCTACTGATATAATAAAAACGGGCAGAGAATGCCACGACGAAGGAATGTCGGCAAGAGGGTGATAGTGATAATGTATGTATTGGTGGAAGTCAAGGTTCCATCTATGACAGAAGGGAAGGGAAAAAGAAAGTCTCAAAAGAAAATTCATTTTCTCCTTTCACCATCACATCGTCGTCACCCACTGTATAGGATACGGTATGAAATGGACGTGAAAGAATATAATATAATATGTTTGGAGTCTGGGCATACTCATGTATGCATTGATGAAAAACTACATTTTTTTCTTCTGTTCACACACAACAACCTAAAAAGTGTCGTAGTCGTAACCATATGTCATTTGTCAACTTGTTGGCAGACGATTGACAATCCTGTTGTTGGTTAGGCTCGTTGGTCTAGTCTGGAGCGATTGTGTTGCTTTCACTACCACCGAAGGGACATGGGCTGGTAGGTATATTTTCATGAGAAAAAAGGCTCCCATTTTAAGAATGATGATGATAATATGGTATGGTGAAAGTCGCCATTAAATGCACTCCCAATCCCAGCCAGGGCCGAAGCGTAATCCACCTAATTCAATGCATTTAATTAGTTTTAGTGAAATTCTCCCTTCCATACAACCAGTTAGTGAAATCATTGCACATTGGATTGGGATTTTATCAGGATTGGGCCAGGGAAATACCTAGGATCTATCTATGTCACAAAAGGAACAACGGAATTGAAAAATACTGAAGTAGGTAGGCAGGCATGTCCCTTCGTAATAATATGAATGGGCCGTACCCGGAGAAAGTATTACGGCAGAGCCAAGTCAACTCTGTAGGTGTACTATTTGGCATGGCTAACCATGATGGCAGTGGTGAAGAACCTACATATATGCACCAAGTGAAAGTATTTTTTTCTCTGTTCATGAGCTTGTGACATTCACAATGAATCATGTCGCTGTCACCTTTGAAGAAGATGAAAAAGGGGAATTCTAAGGGCAACATTGCACTACCTATCTACTACCTATCCACCACCAGGATAGCACCCTTTAATACAATTTCGTAAGTGACAATGAACGACACGGAAACACGTAGCCGGTTTCCAACAAACCAGCAATGAATTTGTGGGAGAATTATTTTACTTTTTCGTGACATATATAGTGGGGTAGCTTGTTCTTCGCCTTGAGTTGCATGTCAAGAATTTGCGAGGTGGAACTGGTACTAGAGCCAATAACTCGGAATGAAGGAAAATATAATGTTTTATATCTACCTATATAAAAATATAGGGCAGTACAAAATGTATAATAAAATAAAAGGAGAAACATTCCAGCAGGTCTGGAATCACAAATTAAAAGAGGTGAAGGTGGAAATGCTATGTTAAAAATATGATATCCTCTGGGAAAGGTCTAAAAAGTCCACGCAGATTGTATCGTGAGTACTACGTATGCCATGCGCTTTCATTTCTGACCTTTCTCTGTAAAAAATTTAGGGAAAATTCCACTAGCACGTTATCAGTTTCAATATGTTGCGTTTCTTTACGTAATCATGTTGTCGTTTTTTCAATTATCTTTTGACTAAAGCAGGAACATGTTATTGATGGGCAGTAAATTAATTATTCACGCAACTTGTGCAGATAAAATCACCAAAAATGAAAAAGCTTATCCTTAGGATCTGCAGAAAGTGGTGAGCTTAGGTAGTTAATAATTTCATCATATTGACTATGATAATTCCCAAATGATGGAGACGACAAACCCTTGCCACTTCCATTTCTTAAATGAGAGCATATGAACGGATTTTTATGAAAAAACAATTTGCGTCAAGCGAAATATTTAAATGAATCAAATCTACGGAGAAGCAAATTGACAAAATGAAAGGTTTCAAATTTTAATATCTTACCAATATGTAGACTCCAAAGGGCATCACAACAGCTGCAACAAGTAAGTCAGCAACAGCCAGGCTGACGATAAAGTAATTTGTAACATTCCACAGGGTCCTCTCCCGTTTAACGCTCAAAATAACAAGTATATTGCCAAACAAGGCGACTATGGGCAAGACAATGAGGAGTAAAGCAAGATAATTATAAGTCCCAGAACCGTCATCCCCCATCCCCGTGTCATTTCCAGGCATGGAGTCGTTGAAAAAGTAGGAGAGGTTGTTATTAAAGTTATTATAAAAATCTGTTGTAGCAGATCGTTCAGACTCATCTGCAATCATTATTGAATCAGTTCCACCGGAGGATGACAGGGCCGATGATGAAGAGGATAATGCCATAGGTCCTTTAATTCCTTGCGGGTCTACCAAAGACATCACTCGGGGAAGACGTGAAGAAAGCTCAGCAGTGAAACTACTGCTCGAAGTCGTGGATGAAACAGTCTCATTCATGTTATTCATCCATCTATCCCATCCTAGGGTACTTGAAGAAACCGGGGAGGGGAAAGTTGTAGCAGTGGTGGTTAGGGAATTCCCTATCCTTGCAAATCTCTCTTCCAGCTTCTGTTCCACCAATGCTTCTGAATGGTTCGTTATTGACGAGAGGGTAGCGGTGGAGGTCGAAGTGGTGGTGGTGCTGGTGGGGGAGAAAGAACTCGTGGAAGAGGAAATTAGAGTTGCAGCCATCCTTGAAAAAGTTACTTCCTTCCTTTCATCACTACCGGAAGTTACGGTCACTGCCAGGGGCCTCTTCTCCCCAACTCCCATGGAGGAAAATGTACTCAAACTCCCACCTCCACCACTGCCTGGGATACTATCATCACCCATAATGGCGAAATCGCCGGGACCACTCATAGTATCACCGGGGGTTTCTAAATATGAATGGGAATGGTACTGCTATTGTGAGTACGGCTAATGTTTCGTGAAACCGAATCGACGTTTATTTCACCAAAACGTCCACCTTCACTACAAGTACTAGTTTGACTGTGGTTAACATCATCATTATTTTCCCGACCACATTGTCATTAGTTGTTAGCTGGAAAAAATGTTGACATATATCATTAAAGTCAAGGGGGCTCAGTCAATTTGTCAAAAGCTTGATGAAACTGAAGTTGATGACAAATGGACAATGACAATGCATGTTAGTGGTCCATTGTATGGATGGTAATCATAGTGCTCCTAACCACTAATTTCACTGTTTTTTAATTTCCTTCAGCATTCTTCTTCCGGATGGATGAGGAAATGGCAGTTTCTGCTGAAATAGTCACATCATGGCATTATAGCCTATTCCGGTGCATATATATAGTTAGTATGTCTAGTTCTGGTTAGGCTGGATTCATCGATGAGTAAGCCCAGCTTCCGTGGGCTACTAATGATAATGAAGAATAATAGTAATTTCAAAGAGGACTTCCTTCCTCCTCCTATTTATTCCGAAAAAATATATGAATAGAGCTCATTTGAATGAAAGTAAAACTCTTTTCCGTCCAATTTCACTCTCACAGTGGTTCCGCCGTACGGAACCCTTTGCAAGGACTTGTTTCTAATTTTTGGGGAACAAATGAAACTTGGGCTTTATAATGATGAGTTTTTTTATGCTCCAATAGGAAGTGGTGGAAACAGACATATTAATCAAAATGAAAGGGGTTGGATGACTACCAGTTGGTATGGTATGGCTAGTGTTCCAGAGGATGCCTTGTTGGTTTCTTCTATCTTTTTGCAGTCAGTCGGTCACTGTTCTTGGAGCTGAGCGAGCAACTTGCCTCCAGCTCTGGTCTTCCTTATCTTGAGAAAGTTTTCCCTTTGAAGTTCAAGTCTGGTGAAAGTACAGTAGAGGAGCAGCTAGTAAAACATAAAAACGACATCTTCCTCAACATCTTCCTTTGTTCTTCCTGAAAGGGGGAAAGTCTTTCTGTTTGGCCTAGCCACTCACAATAATAGCATGCGAAGCACTCACTCAAGATCAGTCAGTTTACCTTCGTTGTGGAGGTATAACGTAATGAAAGTGAAGTCAACCCATTTATTTCCTGCCAATTGCCTTAAGCTGTTGACAGTAGCCAAAGAATTAGTAATCTTCTTGCGAATTCATTAGCATTAGCTACCGTCTGGAGAAAATAGTATCTTGCTAGATTCACTCCCTATGAAATGAGATGACTTAATTTTGCTGCCTTATTGCTTGCTAGCTCCTTGACAAAGAAGTGTACAAAGGTACTTCATTTCCTTGGCTTAGGCCATTCACTTGACTTGGGTATGTCCATCCGCATTTACATGATGAATGACCGAAGATACAGCGTGAGGAGGAAAACAAACAAGAGAATAAGTCACATTGATTGAGAAAGTCGTCCTTTATCAATCCTTAAGCCAATATCGTAGATACCTTGTGGGTTAAGCAGAAGACCTGAGTCTGACTCATCTCATATCCTCACTTTCCCTTTCCTTTCTTATTTGTTTTCACTCAGGATAATTAGCTTGGCAATAGTAGTCCGTTTTTATCATTTCCTCCTCAAATTCAATTGTGTTGGCAATTATGAGCTTTCTCTTTTTGTTGAAAGAAGAGGGAGAAAGTCGTACGTAATTACAAGAGAAGGAGCCAGTCTTTTTCATTAATTCCTTTTGAGTTGGGTTCGTAAGGAATGGGATGGGATGCAATGCACGTAGCAATTTTCAATGAGCTCCTTAGTCCCATCCACTCCCTCCTCTGGAGTTTCTACCGGTGATCCTGGAAAATCAAAAGAAAACAATCATTTTAATTGCATTCATGATTTATAGAGGACTGAGGGACATAGGAAGTGAGTTTCTCAAACGAACTTGCTGATCTCCATTTGCCTATGTTCGTCGCTCTTCTTTCATATTGATTTTTATATTTTATAGACATAAATCCAAAGTGTGGAAGTCAGGAAAATCGTCAACTTTGTTTTATTATTTACATGACATTGATGATATGGCGCTTGAAAACTATCACCCAAAGCGTCACAGGCAGGTGAATGCCGACCTAATTAAAATTACAACTTTGATAGCCCCCATCGGCAACTTCATGTTATGGAAATAAATATTAGAGCGAAAGTATCGAGTAAATGTGATATTCCGTATCCGTTCCCCTCCCAAAAACAAAGCTTTTATTCTACGGCTTTTATCTATTTTATCTATCAAGGCAGGGTCGGTGCAAATAACAGGTTTCTATAAATTGCGGCCAAAGTTTTCTGGACATGCTAAGCTACTTCAAAAAGAAAGAAAACTGTTACGTAATAACAAGTAAATGTCTACTCCATAATCATCAGATACTACTATTAGGATAATCAAACACGGTCATCATTAATTTCCTATTCCAATTTTGAGGGTTTGTACCCCAAGGACCAGTTCACTACATAAAGTGGTCGTTTTGCAACTTTCTCCACAGGATAAACTTTTTTTTAAGAAAGAAAGTTTGCGTTTGGAAAGGAAAGTGTCTGGGCTTCATCTGCATGTGTGCCACATACGGTCCCCATTTGATTTGTTACCTTAATTACGGGGACACTTACTTCCAGGACAGACTATTACAGGAAGTAGCATGATTGAGTGCTCAACAAAATGCCCCCCCCCCCCCAAAAAAAAAGTCTAATAACTTTTGTAGAGCACAAGGTCTCACAGTAGTAGCCAATACGTAATTTAGTATAGTTCTAAAAATCGTTCCTACTTCCAATTCCAACGATAAGTAAACAACCATAAGGGAACTTGCTAGTAGTAATACAACCTTAATCCCATCCGGAATGTTCGAGCGAAATATTCTCGATAAAGTTATTTTTAAGAAAGGATTTTTTTTGTTATTCGCAAAGAAGATAGGAACTTTTTTCTAGAGTATAGCTCGAGGCAAATCCAAGCTTTGGCCAAATTGCTTTATTCTGTAGTTCGATTCGTATATCTAAAAATACACCAATCTTTGTATTAGACTTGATATAAACACGATCCAAAGCATGTACATGTTTTTGAGCTTGTGTTTAAAATGCTTTTAAATTGTTTCTTTTCATCCTTAAATAAAAAAGCATTTTATGTATTATTTTTCTCCGCATTTTGTATTCAGAACTGCGTCAATCGTAAAAGTATTCACATGCCTATGAAAACATTTCCCACGCCTCTACCTTTCACTATCCCCACTTTTAAATGTCAGCAAATGCAATGCCTTCTCCCAATTTGCTTGCAATTAGCAGTTATCACTTTGCTAAAGTATCATTATCATAATTCTGATACTCATTACCTAATAGTTAAAATGTTTCCTATCTGAATAATAAAGTTCTTTCCCATATGCAAAAGCCAATCATAATCATTAATTGTGTATCTTTATCTTTTTTCTAAGAAGATCTGATAAATATGGATGAGGAAGCAACACACAACGCCCACTTGCACTTACTTGGGAAAAGTTCCTTCATTTGGAAGGGAAATGTTTCGTTTATTTTCATTTCCATTATTATTCCGTACTTTCCCTCGGTTTACCTACTTTCCTTTCATCTTTGCTGATTCTTATCATTCCCTAAAACAGATTGCTTTCCAAGATGGGGGAGATTAAGGGTCTCGGGAAATGCAAATCGGGTAATAAGGGAGTAATAACCATGATAATAATGACAGTGTAGTAGAACTAACGGCACTTGAGCCATATGCCGTGCTATTACGAAATTCATAGCTATACGTATAATAGTATAAAGTGCACTACCTGACCTCTAAAATAATTGGGGAAACGGAGTAACGGAGAATGCCATATCGTTGACGATGATGAGATAAGGGAAATAGCAACGAACTGAATGGAATCGGGAAGCACAAGTGTTTCGTTTAAGTGGAAGAATCATCGTTCTCCTGAATGGGGCTTATTTCAAGCGGAAATATTGTGCAATTGAGAACAAGCATAAATTTAGTTGGATATATTTGTATACGGAAATTGGATCCATTTTATAATATAAGTTGGGATTATTATCTTTAAAATATGCTCTTTCAAAGGTAGCCCTTTCTCCGTCAAATTATTCCCGAGCGGAAACGCAGCAAATGTGGAAGGGAAATGCACATCTGAAACAGATGCAGTATTACAAACAATCATAGAAAAAAAATGACTTGACTGTCACCTCCACTTTCACCTCCCTCATTTTTCCTTGCCGTATGAATAATGTCATTGTGTCAAGTGCACTGTGCACTATGCCCAACAATGGGAAGGCGATATATAACAGCTTGTTGAAAAATGTAGAGATAAAAGGATACATTAATCTTCCTTGCACTCCACCCACAACCCCTTTAAGGAAACTGTAAGATTATATTACTGCAATAAAACTTGCCGTCAAAACAAATGGGGAACAAATTGTCACAGAAATAATAAAAAACCTATGTACCTACGCCTATTTGATAAATTAAACCTTGACTTGTAGTTATTAGTAGGTAAAGTGCAACTTGATTGCATTGCAAAAGCATACTCATACATAGGCTGGGAAGGTCATTTTTCCTTTTTGTTTATTTTTCATTTCCATTTCAACATTTAGGGAAAATGAGTGACTGACGATGAGTTCAGTGAGTAGAAACATGGGTGGGAAAATTCCTTCCTTGATGTTATCATACTAAAACTCCAGGAATGTGCTAATAATATGCGCACATGCTAACATAAAATGTTATCCGAAACGGTATGAAATCAAAAATTCCTCACATTACACAAGACGACGACATTGACTGAGCAAAACGGTTTGATAAAAGTGCTGGTTCCAGAATAATCATAATAACAAACAAAAAACGAAACGTCTCATTCCCTTTAATAGCATTGTTATTATCCGTTTACATGTCAAGTGGAAAGAAAAACTGGCATAAAACACGAAAATGTTTGGCAATCCAACTGTTTGTAATAGTAGCCCCGGGTCGGGTTGCTTCCTACATGGTTTTTATTTTATGCTTTCCCTGCCACCAACGGAGTTTATATTTGGCCATATAGGACACGCGTACACTGACGCAAAAAGCTGATATACCTAGTTATATTATGCAGAAATAGTTCCCAGAGTTTTCTTTGGGTTTGGGACTATAGTATTTAATTTACCCACTCTACTAAAACTTTACGTTTCACACGGACTCTTTCCTTGGCCTTTATTGCAGCAGGAATCTGCATCAGTCATTCTTTCGACCAAGAGGAAAATAAAACTCGAATGTGATTAGCATTCCTCATCGGGGATGGAAAAGGAGAAAGGTTTATATAAAACAAAAGGAGACCCACCACCGTCTTTGTTTATTTGATTGAAGAAAATTCTTTGGGAAAGGATTTTCAACATAGAATACGAGCCTATTCCTATGCTATGGCACTGCCATAATGGTAGTAAACTTTTGAACAATATTGACTGAATGATGTGAATTTTTATTGTAGTTTTATTGAAAGCAGCTTTCTCTTTGCTTTGCACAGCTTGACAAGGAGTCTAAAAATATATTGGATTTATAAGTGCGTCTGAATGAATTTTACTGCGTTGGCATTTTTATTTTATTTTCTGGAAATACAAATCCAAACAGATTCATGGAAAGTTTGGTATGTTCGGCAACTCAGTATAAGATTGGTTGATCAACATGCAATGTAATGGCTTTCCTTTTCGTAATACTATATTTACCTTCACCTTTATCCCCATTCATTCATTAAACGATGTGATGTTTTTGTTCCTCGTTTTCTGGAAGAAAAATAGCAAGCATCAGGCAGTTTGGAGTAAAAACCAGGAAGCAATGGAGAAAAAGACCATGAATAAGCCATGGCATTGTCTTACAGTCTTACGATCATCAACCTTCATTTCACTCTCTTCTTCTCATCTACTCCATCAGAAGAGCTAAAAGTCATTTGAATGGAATGTGTTCCCTACTTCACTCCTTCATGAATCTATTCAAGTAGGTACGGCAGGGTACAGTGGGAGGAAAATGACTGGGTGTATAGACTTTTCGGGAGTCCTTCCCTACTTTACTACTTCCTAGTTTATCAAGCCATGAAGGAATGTACTCCAGTGCCTTGTGCACAGCAAACGATGTGAGAGATGCTGCCTTGGGTTGGGGTAAATCGTCGGATTATTCGCTTTCAATCTTGTAGTATATGCCTATGTATGCAAACTACCCAAACTGGTCTGATGATATGGGTTTTATGCCCGTAGTTAGTGATGTGCTATACTGATATGATCATGGTGAAAGTTTTTCTTTTCTAAAGGTACATATTTGCCATCCGTCACAGCCTATGGACCCCAACTACCCACGAAGCAATTTTTTTCTCCTCATCGCCAAAATACATTTTTCCTTCTAGTGTTCCTCTTCAGTCCTCATATTTCAAATATGGTGAGTATAGCCTCCCATTTTTTCCTTCCTCGCTGCTTAATATTCAGATCAACACGGTTGGAAAGCATTGAGCACATTCGCATCATAATATAGGAAAAGTCATCATCATCAACATCACAAATCACTATACTTTCTATATGGCTTAATAAGACGCTCTAAAAACCATGCCGCGCACATCACCCGACAGAGTCAGACAATTTCACTTTTTGCATAAATCATTCCCCAACAGCTTCACACTAACTTAACCAACTACACAACTTCATCTGGAGTAAAGCTCGACTACATCGTCACAGATAAGGTATAACTTTTCTTGTTCGTTCTGTATTTTTAAAACAAGCAAATGTTCAAAACATTCGTCCTTCCAGTTCCATGTTATCTGGGATCTAGGAATCAAGAGGACGAAAGAAACAAGCCGCGTACACCGTCCTTAGTTTCTACTCTTTCCTTCCACCTATCCAGTTCTAATTCTAACGTACTATGGTAAAATTGCTACTTTCTGATTGTGAGTTTGGGCAAAAAGTTTGCAATGAACTCTCCCAAAAAAAAGCAGAAAAATCTCTGGAAAAACGCTGGAGGACAATTAATGTTTCCCGTACATAAACATACATATGTACATAATTATCAAAGTTGCTCATCGCATATATGGCTGGAAAAAAAAGTTATCTCAAACAAAAACTGTTGTTGTTCCAACCAGCTCATTACGAAAAAAGTTCTATTTATCATAATTATGTTTTCAGTTAAAGCACAAAATGTTCCCCCGAAAAAAGAAAGGGAAAATATAATGTTACTGCAAATGTTGCAAAAAAATGGCTTTGGGATTTCGTTACTTATTAGTAAGATAACTCATATGTAGCAGAAATTGCATTGGAGAAAGCGCTATTCAACCACCACATCATTATTTCACCATTAACGCTCACTCCTGCTTACACATTGCTCTCATTATCTATTCCTTTTTGTTTCCCATGTTTCGAAATGCTATTCGACAGCTATTTCTTAATTGTCCACTTTCCCCTTATTATTATTGACTAACAAACTAGCTTGAGTGATATTTCTTCACTTTGGGAGAATGTAGTCATGAAAGAGGCATAAAGTTTATTTTCGATGCAAGCACAATTTCAATAACTTTTTTTTCTGTGGAGGTCAAGTATACTGACGACTGTATGGGTATAGTAATTGGGTCTATGTCGTTAATTATTGAGCTCTTTGGTTATGTCATTAAAAGCACGTTTACGCTCCGCTTCCCCCATTTCCTTACTGATATTATTGATTACTGTGACTTGACGTGACATGACATGGGGGCTCTGTACATACACCCCGGACACATTGTTATTCTTTCGGCTTCTATTGCTTGGAGAAACCCGGGAGGAGGTTGAGCCAGAGCCAGAGCCAGCCAAGAGCTCGTAAAACATGAGCCATGTGCACAAAGAATGCTACAAAAAATAATAAAGCCCGAAAGCCCCTTCCTTTTCCCCCTTTTCAAAAAACCGAATATGTCGGCTCCCGGAAAGTCAGAAGGAAACGTTCACGTTGCAAATGTTCCCATATATATATCTTACCACGGAAATCACATAAACGTCCACTGGTCAGTGACGCGACGTGACGTACATCCGCCAAGAATCCCATATTAAAATCCTAGGCTCGTCGACTCAAGTATCAAGATCAACGAAAAGTTTCGGTTGCATTTGACATGGACATGATAATGAAGTAACTGGGTTGCATAATGACCTACATCTTTCTTTCAAAAATACATTGTCCTAAACTAAAATTGACCTACAATACAATAGAGAAGCCACTATAAACGTGCAAGCGCTGGAAATACAATAGAAATTTCAATGACATTTTTTGTACCTTGCGCAACTTTATAACACCATTACCAGCTCATTGAAAATGGAAACAGTCCCACCCTTGTATGGAAGCATTGTGACATGTACATAGCTAGACACTTAAGTCTAGACAGCTTTTCCCTCCTCCACTACATGCATACTTTCAACCAGATAAGCATAAAGGACACGGGGAAGGCTAAATCATTTCACCGGGACCCATTCCACTACCCAACTAAAAAGGAAAGCAATTTCACCCCTTTTGGTAAGAACAATGTGTGGATGATAAGGATGGGAATGGGAACCTCTGGAAATGAGTGTTCAAAAGCTGTCAAATATTTCACAATCCAGTATGCATCCCATTGCATGTGTGTAATATCATACATACATATTTTTGGTGTGATGGTGAAAGTGACAGGGGGAAAATGCCCAGTGAAAGGAAGGCAACTGGTGCTCCCTATTTCCACACCAGGCCAGGCCATACCAGACCACACACAGTCTGCACCTTTCTTTTACCTCATACTGTACCCTGCACCGAGTTTCAGTGTTTTTTCTCCTCTTTTATTCTACGGCCTCTCTCTCACAATCTATGTATATCACGCACAAAACATAACTTGCACAACCTCCATTCACATGATCTCGCGTCAGGCTCCTGTGGCTGAAACTATATGAAAAATGAAGAATAAAGGAATGGAGGAACGTGGAATAAACGAAGGGAAATGGTATCTCGGCATGTGTGCTTAGAAAATAGCCTGTTCCTTTGTCTGGCCATATACTTTTCATAATTCGGGGGCTTTCATACTCGGCACAATTTTATACCGCTGAATGGAGGGGCCTTTGTAAGTCCTTAATCAAAGTTATTTCGTGGAAATTCGTATATTTATATAAGGTGCATATGAAATATGCGAGGGTGCTCATATAAAGGATTTAGGTACTTTCCCCGTTCCCCCAGACTTTTGTTACATCAAACCACATCAAGATTAAGTTAAAATAATCAGACAGGATAATGGAAAATGGAATCTGACGAGTAAAAATAATATAAGCGGAAAGACTTCGTTATAATATAATAGATGCTTGGTTGTGCTTCCCTTATTTCCGCTGAAAATTGACTAGCAAGGTAGTAGTTCGCACATCATGGCCCAGACTCCATGACTAGTGACTAGAGAATAAGATTATTTCCGGGGAGGTTTATGAAAATACATAACGTATTATCCACCCATTTTAAAGCAAATAAATGAAAGGTTGAGTGAGCATAACTAGAATTTTTTTCCCTGGCTTTCGCGAGCATTTTTGTTCAGGGATCTTGAAGGTTAATATATCCAATCATTTCTTCTTCTCTGCACGTTACATAAATATACAAAAAAACTAACTAGCTTCCATGCTAAAGACTAGATTTTAAAATATAATAGGATTTAGAAGGGGGGAAATCTGGATCTGACTTTTCTCATCTAACAATTTATTGTATATGCCAATTCGTTTCATGTGCTAGCCAGATACTCCATTTTAGCCTGTTATATCTTTCCCGTCATAATATTTACTTTCACTTGAGCGAATTTTTCCCAATTTGTTAGGTAAGATACTGCTTCCCTCTCATATATTGGGTAAGGCAGTCGAGGTCGGCTCAGCACACAGCTCTAATTTATTAGTTGTTTTATCTATCATCAAAAAAGGTTTTGTTTGTGATGCAACAACATGCTCACAAGATATGGCTGGGATTTCAAAGTTTATTCCGGTTTAGTCAAGTCAGAAAAGGAACATGTCTGAATGAAGTTGAGTAAAACTCAAGTCCAATTTTATTACTTTGCCTGTGCCTTATTTACTTTTACAATCTCTAAAAGTCATCCCCGTGTCTCTCTCGCTGAACTGGGACTGACAAGAGACAAACCATCCAACTCGTTCTGATGAAGTGTACCTGCGTTTAGCCCAGCCTTAGAGTTTACGATTTTTAATAAAATTAACGGGTCATAAACTTCCATATATATAAAATTTGAATTCAAATTGAATTATCTGTAATGACGTCTTTAATTCCAGCTAGCGTATCTATCAACCTATCCTAGTCAGAATTTAACCTGTTCTTTTTCTTATGCAGATTAATAACATAAAACATGCCCGGTTGCACATTCATATTATTCATTTATGTAGTTTTCAGAGTCCTACAGATGGGAATGGAATGATGTAGGAAGAATGTTAAGAAATGTTTTTTAAATTGTGTAAATTAATTATTTTTAGAATTTGGGAAAGACGTTCAGATGTTTTCAAGTTCCAGTTTAAAGGTTAGAGCTATCAATGTCACTTGCATAAAATGTGACTTTTTTCTTACGATGAGTGAAACTAATAAAAAACCGCTTCTTGGTGAAATGAATGCAAAAAATATATGAATTGTTATGCAAGACAGGAAGGATCGTAACTATCTGAAATTGCTTTGAATGTTGAAGTATGCTTGACTTTATTGTTTGAGTTTATGACAGAGAAACTGCCAAGTGCAAATATCTATCTGAGATATACATACAGTAGACAATGTATCTATCCATGTAAGTTAGTTAACAAATGTGAAAGTAAATACATTTATTTTGCAAAATAGTTTCTAGTTGCAAAATTCTCTATTACATGCATGCATGCATGTAAACAAGTAGGAAATGTTTGTTTTTATTTTATACTTTCTCCTCGCTTCCGATCCTCCTGCTGACCTTGGCCTTCACTCACTAATACTCCAATGGGAATGGGGAAACTCTTCCGGAAATGCTAACAACTGGGTAAATTGACATTTCTAATTTCCCTTGCTCAGTTGAAGTCAAAATTGTTAGTACGCATGGAGCTAGAGCGGACATTGAAGAATTTAAGTAGGACACAGATGCAGAGATGCCCCCCGATGATGTTCTTGATACTTCCAGCCATCCACTGCAAACCTGACATTGAACCGAACCGGTGGTGGAACTCTAGTGAATTTGTAATAAGCATAAACGAAGCCATTTTCACTCGATTGACTTCATCCCAGACATAACCATCCACGATCCTAGCCAAAGGCTTAAGATAAGCTAAAGTCAATAAAGGTTTTTAGATCCGTTCATATCGGTTGGATATGCACACGAGCTGGTAATTTATCCATTCGTGAAATTGCATTAGGAGTTGACTAAAGATCATGTCTTATGCAGACGAGTCGAAGTGAAGAGATCATTCCTCTCATCTGTAAAATGTCAAGAGTCAATTTCCGCGAGGAAGGTGTATGTATATAAACGTAGGCATATTACTTTCACATCTCTCGTATGGAACTAACGAAGTTCTAATTTTGGAAATCGGGCTAGTCAAATAAATATGATTTCATAGTTGCTTTCTAACTTGTAAACAATTTCTTTTTTCTAGGACTCACCAAGCCAGCTAGCTATATGTATACCTATGCAAATAAATGGGGATAAAGTTACCTGTGCATGCTTGAATACTGAACAGATTTTTTCGAATTTGCAGTGTATGTATGATGCATTAATATAAATAGGATGTATTCGCCCACTCACCATCGGCCTTGGGCATGAGATTCATATTCGAGGAAATGAAGATTCAATTCGAAGGAGATACCTGATGAAATGAGAATGAGATAAAGATAAGATGCACTTTCATTTATACTGTTTTGTCAATGTATCTGGTTCCAGTTTACTTTGAGTCTATTTTAAGTAAGCGGAAATTGGGTGGCTATTATTACAAGCATGAATATGACAGCCGATTAAAATGGGCAAGATAAAATTTCCTGCCTAGTTTGACGTAGACTTTCAAGCGTAGAAACCTTGAAATATAAGAACTTTCCTTGAACTTACTTTTAGACTTTTAGAACAATATGCCTCGTCGTATTTCACATTCCGTGGATAAATAGAAGCAGGTATACCTAACTGAACATAAGCAAGAAACAAAGAAGCGCATTTAAGTTACTTGCTCCTGAAAGATAAATTCCACCAATAACAATCAATTCATTTAAATTATCTTCATCTGGAATAGTATGCCTCCCAGAAGCGGTAAATATACTTGTACATGGCTAAATTCTTGGTATGTCTATCCTCGGAACAACAACTTTTACACTTATTTATGACAAAACGAAAGTTTCTTCATAAATTCTGTTTTTACAAACGAGTCCATTAATCAAGGTGACTTACTAAACGAGCCAGACATTTTTCAATTTAACATAATTTGTATGGAGGACTAATATCTAGGTACGTACAAGTTCTTATTGTTAGAAAAGAAGTTGGATTTCTACGAATATAGAATAACAAATTGAAATATTCAAGAATACTTCCTCTAAATAATATTGCCAGTAAGTACTTTTTAATATAGTGTACTAGTGTTCATATCCTTAACTTGCTTTCCCTAATTTTTCAAGCGAAACAAATGGCCCGCATGCCTTTCTCCCAGACCAAACTTTTTGACAGGAGCTAGACTCGGAAAAGTGAACTTGTGGGTTCCACAAGCAGAAATAATATTTTTCTAGTGCAAACCCCGCATCCATTATGCATGGCTGGGGTGGGGGGAGCATATCATATTATTTTGATCATACATATTATGCAAAAAAATCCTTTTTGTCTTTTTTATCCCCATTTCAGTCTATTGGGAAATTCAATTTAAGTGAGGAAGTTGCGATCAAAGAAAAATCTTAGATGAACAACTTTTTCATTATGGAGCATTCCAAAGGTACTGTAGTTTACAATAGTTACATTTCTGCATATTAGATAGCGCAATCACTCTATCCCAATAGGTACTACAAATGTATCACTTTCTCTTGTACATTCTCCAGTGAAATGTGAATACTCCGATAATCAAAACTGCCATGAAAT
The DNA here is from genome assembly GCA_034700485.1 of Pseudosinella alba. NCBI lineage: Eukaryota > Metazoa > Arthropoda > Collembola > Entomobryomorpha > Entomobryidae > Pseudosinella > Pseudosinella alba. The sequence goes on along the minus strand of JAQIXQ010000271.1, from coordinate 8,679 downwards.
TAGGCAGTTCCCTGTGATCCTCTCCCTCGACATTTTATTCTGGGAGGGAGGGAAGGAGAGTTCTTTGTAATATGGATTTTCTGCTAGCCCACCAGGGAATACCCTTCCCTCCTATAATTTTAAAGTATCTCCTAAAATGTTTTAATGCTTGCCCTGTATTTAAAATGCAGGAGTATATAATGAAAATATTATTGACAGAGAAAGTATGTCACGGACTATAAATAAATAATGTTTGTAGGTATTCAGGTACATATTCCGCGAAATTCAGCAAGTAGCATTTGTGAACTGGCATATAAGATACAAACCTACGTGGATTAGCAACCTTCTTCCACCGTGAAACCTTCCCCTTCCCATTTGTTCGAAACCATAACCTTTATTGGAATTTTTAATATGATGATGAGAAAGCCAAAATGATAAAAGCGGATCCCGGATCAAGAAAAGGGACGTCCCTGAAAATATATATGATGGAATTACATGGAGTATTGTGACATGCCTGGAGTTTGGACTTGGATTGACTAAAATTCTTTTGGTTTTGAAATAATCTAATTTTGAACTTAAATTTTTTCCTCGATATCCCAACCGCTGCTAGCCCTTACTAACAGATACTTATAAGAACAAGTCATATGTAGACATTCTATACATTCGCTATATACGTGTATACTTTGGGTACAATTGCAAGCGACAAGTATCCTTGAAACTGCAGCAAGGCAATTTCCCTACGACATGGACTATAGAATAGAGACAAAAAACCAATCCAATCGAATCTTCCAATCTTCGATAGACTCACTCTGCTATGTATAGGTGGGCCAGGTAGTGTTTTCCTTCAGTGTTTGCTTTTTTAACACACCGCGAGTAACGATGTGTGAAGTGAAAACTAATTGAACTTTCCCCACACACAAGGTATGCTATTATATATGCATGGATATAATCATCTCGCTGAATAATATATATTTTCTGCCACATCCAATTTTCTTCGAAAGTGGATATCCTAAAATGCACGTCCGCTTGCTTGCCAATGTTGGATGTGTGAGCACGCAATAATATTTGCCAACAATAATTGGCAAGCATGGCTAGTGCTAACAAGAGCACGCAATAATTTGACATGCTACATAATTTTATTATTATTACGTGAAGGAAAATGCCCCACCATAACTGGGGATGGCTATGAATCCGTAAACAAACATGTCCATGTACCTACCTATTTCTAATGTTATGTTGTTGTTCCAAAGCACATTTCACACTTGATAAAACAAATGATTCAATTGACGCCAACAGTGTAGCTTTCCAAACATTCCAACTTCCGATATGGGGCCATGTAATGAGTTGTAATAAGAATTAGAATGCATAATTAAACATTTTGGTCAGAAATAGAAAGGGTCTTTCAGCCACTCTTTCCGGAGCAGATGTGGATGAATATCCCTTTCTTTTGGGTTTCTCCCTCATGTGTACAAACAAACATGCGAGTTTTCTTCCGCCAGGTAAACCGAAACCCAAAACCGCAAACATTTCCTGCACATAACAACATTTTCTATTACATGCATCTGAACCTGGTGTAACATTTCCAAAGACACATATCTAGATCTTGATCTGATCATCATCATATCATATCATATCATCCATATATGAGGAAACCTAACTGACATCACGTTTTCCCTCCACTTTTTCCTGTCATTCCACGCTCAAAAATGAAAGGTATGAAATGTTGGTTGAATTATCGGATTTCTCAGACGAAATAACTTACACCACCCACATGGGATTTCCTTCAAAGCTATCCAAAAGAGAATTCTATCATACATAGGTAGGTACTTTCCAAGGAAGAAAGGAGAATCCGCACAATTCTCATCCCCAAATCATATCACCGCGAAAGAAAACATCAGAGTCATCGGAGGATACATCACATCCTTGAAAATTCTCCTTCTGTTTATACGAGAGAGGAAATCTAATTTATTATGAATTACAAACCAGAAACTGTTTTTGAGCTGACTAGTTGTTTTGATATGAGGCATCCAAACACAAAATTCTAAAAGTATTATATGCTCAACTCATGCCATACTCAACGTGGAATTATTTGTGTGTTGTGTTGTGTTCCATTTGAGCATTTCCTTCTAAATATATATTTGGTTTTAGTATCATATCATATCAATCCTTATCCCATATATCCCACTGTTGAGCTAGTTAGGAGGAAGGAAAGTTTCTTCCATCTACGTATTTATTATTTTTAGCGGTTTCTCTCTGGCAGAGGAGGACGAGTGGAGAGTGTTGCCCATATAGAAATGAACAAAGAATCTCCTTCTATTTTATTTCCCCTTTTCTCCTTCCCCTGATGGCTCTCCCACGCTCGTCAGAGAAGGATTTATGAGGGGAATCTCATCAGACAAAGATGAAAATCGTCTTAGTGTCACGAACTCAGTGTGACTCAAGTAGTACAGTATAAAATACGGCTTTATCCCTTAGTTTTCGGCATAGTTTCATAGGATACATGTCTGGTTGGCTAAAACATAAACCGAAATCTATGAGCGCGTCCATGTTTTCCTTATCAACTCCTCTAAAAACTTATTTTCCCTATCATCAAAATTCAAGTAAAAGCTCTTCAAATGTTGGAAATCCTCAAACTAGTTTCAATGTCAGGAAATAGGCTTTCCCTTATCTGGAGGAGGAGGGGAAGGAGGAGAAGAGTTTGCTTGCCTATATCTGTCTTCCTATATGCTTATGGATATGGGGATGATGATACCATGTTCGGAGGGAAAGAAATTAGAATAATAAGTTCGGGGAGCCACACAAGAAGTGAATTTAGAAAGAGATAAGTGAGCAAGACATCGGGAAGAAGAAGAAGGAGAGAGGAGATGGGACATAAGTGCATTAGGCGACTACTTTGGGTGGTGGCGGTGTTCGTGGCGGAAATGGTGGTGGTGCTGGGCTGGGAAAGACAGTGGTATGGTAGGATGATATTATGATATATAATATATGGGCACAAGCAAAGAAAAAGGGAAAGAAGGAAATGATCTGCACAAACTATATAATTGATTTTGTGGTAGTAGGCCGTGGTTTTAATGCCAGGGAGAAAGTAAGGCAAACTCTTTCCAGCCCTCATTAGGCAGATGGGATGTGGATGGGTGTGGGGGAGGAAGGTTAAGTTGGCAATTCCCAGTAAGCAACTAATTCCTTCCCCTCTGCCTTATTATTAGACCAGGAAAGACAAAGTTGGATGTCGATTTATACAGTATGCAACATATTAAGTATATTTGTACATGGTTAAACCGCTTACTGTAGGTAACCGTATAAAAAGTGAGGGAGAGAGAGGGATCCTTCCTTACATGATGCCGTCTTCCTTGATTTTCCACAAGACCACACACATCACACCAAGTTACTACTTTCTCCCTTCCCTTTTTTATGAATGCATCTGGTTTACTTTTCCCAAGTTGGGGAAGAGGAGGAACGATGCTGGTTCTGGTGCTGGGATTCCAAATTGGGAATCCGATTATATAATCTTTAGCTTTTGAAAGTAGATGAACTTTTGGGGAGAAAATCTAGATTTAAGTAGGAGGGAGCACACATTTATTATATAAAGTTTTCCTCTGTATGCTCCGTGTGGTAGTCTTTGGGCCAAAATCTACTCTTCAAAAGTTATGCCGACCACTGACTAGGTTAGTTTGGTAGGTAACGGCCCACACCGCCAAATATACTGACTGGTGCTGGTGCACAAAGATCCTTTGTGATGATGCCAGACACGTTCAATTCGCATTTGTATGACAAAAGTTTCCCCTCGGCAAATTGTTTTCGCCATACAATTTTCTTCACACCTAGGAATAGATATTTGAATGGAAGTTGATGGTTCAATGGGATTAAAATAATAATAGCCAAGAAAGTGGAATTGTTTCTTCTGCCAGCTTTCAGCTAATTATTAATTTGGCGGATTTATAATGGCTGATGGGCCGTAATAGTATTTTTTCGATAATCAGATAGATGTTCTGTATATGCACATGCATACCTGAATTATATATATGTCTAGCGATTTCGATTATTCTTATTGTCTTCCAAACCGTATTATCACTCTCCGAGAAGTTTCGTGCAAATTGCAAATTTCTAGGGTCCCAAATGCACAAGCATTATCATTATCATCATCTCTATCATGATAAGAGCCCATGAAACTGAAGGCTTAGGGTTTTTGCCAATTCTTAATTAGCATATGAGCATCACTTCGTGTTCCTCAAATTACTATTTTCATTCATCGTCAGTTGACCAACCCACCAAAAGCTCAATCTTATAAAGGTAAGAGTTGAGCCGAAATGCCGTCATTACTCTTGCTGGAATTATCATCATTATCTGTATTCTATAGTAGGCGGACACGACTTGCCAAACTCGTAGTCACAAAATTTTATATTCAGATTCTAGTAATTATTCTAAGCTGTGCCTGTTGGTGGTCCGTCTTTATTCCTTCGTCAACAGGATAATAATACATAATAAATGAAGAAATGATGAAGCATGAAAAGGTCCCATTCTATACATTCATAGCTTACAATTAGAAGATCAGTAATTAAAAAGGAAAAGCAAATTACCTAATATTAAGAGGTCACGCAAGCAGTGATGATGGCTTCAGCAACAAACTTTGGAGGAGCATCAGTAAAATTTAATGACTGGGCTGATGTATTAAGTAGAAAGCAAAAGTATGGTCGTGCACAGGCCGAGCACTTCACATTGTAGAATTAATCATGTAGAATTATATTAATCATTTGGTCTATTATTAGAATTTACTTAAATGTCTATGATTTTGACTGCTCAGAAGCATGGCATTATGCAATTTTATAATTTCCTTATTAGACACACCGGATGCTCGTATAGATGGTGTACAATTCAATTGAAGTCGATTATTCGCGTATGTTATTCTTGGCAAAACGTGTGCTGAAATGATGGTCAGGTACGATTAGTCACTTTAAATAATTTACGGTTATGCACCATAGACCAGAACGGAACTGACGAAGTCATATAAACTGTTTATCTGTTTAGGAGAACAATGTATCTGACTTGTACAAGTAATTTTATCATATGTATTCGTATTGATTTCTATTGACAGAAGACGGAATCGACGACAAAAATTTGGCAAATGTGAAGGAAAAGAAGAAGGTGAAATAATTAAGAACTATTTGACAATGACAACGAAAAGTGGAACAAGTTTTTATAAGCTGATACAATTACAAGCTGACATTCTGATTTCAAGTCAAACTTATTGTGAACAACACGATTGAGTTTCCAAAACTTATTCCATGACGTCCCTACTGATTATGACAGTTGACAGTTTGGGGCAACATGAAAAACAGGCGAGTGAAAGCACCCTATTGATATTTTTAGCACCATCAATATTCCCCAGCATGAACTGACACTTCCTCCAAATTATATGAATACAACGTCTAATAAATTGATTGAAAACAATTAATTAAATTATCTCATTACCCCACACAGGAAGTTTACATGTATAGTGACTGGTTACTTTCATGAAATACTCAAGAAGTTCTTTGAGGGACAAGTTAATATCCCGAGGAAAGGAAAACAACCTTCCTGTTCAAGGATGATGATGACGATGCCCGATGCTCGCACTCACTCAACAGGCCACGCACATCAGCAAAATGAGTCAATCATCCACGTTTACTACCAACCAAAATCAATTCACTCAACACACTTCCGGTTCCTGGATAGTTTGTTATTTCACTGTCAAACATTAGATGCGAAAGCAATGAACAGTTAAAGTAAGTATATGTACCACTTCCTGTTACGTTAGGGGAACTTTCTCCCTCTCTCTCAGAATGAGAGAGAAAGTGCAACAGGAGAGAAAGCAGGGAAAAGTAAGACTTAACAACGAAGACGTTGCTCCAGCCACCAGTCACAGTCACCCCACCACAGCGTGAAAATAACGAGAGCAAAGAACAGCACACACCTTCCTTGTGTCAAGCATCAGCTTATCTGCCGACTCTGAGACTGACTACTGGAACTGGGTTGCAAAAGTGAGTCTTTTTTCCACTCTCCCCGTTTTTCAGCCACTCTCCGCTAAAACATTATCTAATATTATGTACGTTGAGAAGGGAGAAGAAGACCAGGCCAGGGAGAAAGGAGTATGTGGTAGTAGAGCAAGCGTATGGCAAATCTTCGTGAGTGAGGAGAAGAAGAGTCGGCAATTCCGCACAGCACATAACTGCAATCGGGGAGCTGGGCAAAGGTTTAGGTCCTCATTCCCCTCACCAGAGAGGTTTAGCATTGAAAAATATAGCTCGTATGCCAAAAAGCGACGGGAAATATAATGGGTTGGAGTTGGAGGAGCTGACGCTTTGGAGTCAACTCTCAGTGTGGAGCTAAATATTATACTTGTGCGATTTTGGCCTATAGCTTCCTGTGGCCAGAATTTTAGTCTTTGCCTTCTGTGGTGGCGATGGCAGAATGGGAATGAGAATGAGAATGTTTATTTCGTCCCCCTCCGCTTCATGTAAATGAATATACTCATATTCACTATCATCAACGGTTGATGATGATGGGATGTGATATGAGAGGAATGGTGGTGATGTAATGATATGATAGTCGGATTTGGTATGGCTACAATATATAAGTAGGCATATGAATGGAAAGTGGAAAGGATATGAAGATGAGAGAAAATCTTTATTAGTCTCTTCAAGAAAGCTATATTAGTCCGAACTCCGAATGGTGTTGCCCTGCTTAGTTTCTGGAAATCTCCAGTACTATAAATGAAAGTTAAAATGGGGCAATGTCTCCCAAGGAGAAATCTCCCTCGGATATGAGGGCTACAGTTCTTTGGGCTGTGTATTGGGTAAATATTTACCGGTAATCCTAAAAATAGCTACGTTATGTATAGGGAGGAATTATGAAATCTTAGTACCAAAAAATGACCATCCTGGGGATGGATGATGTGAAGATTAGATGAAAGAGGAACAAATACATATTTATAACAGTTAATAATTTAGGTTTATCAGTTAAGTAAGTTGAGTTATTAGGAATTGCTCACGGAAGGATGGCCACTTGAAGGATGCTGGAGCTTTCTGTCGACAATACGCGTGCTATCATATTTGTGTGTTGGGAGCTATGTAATTCTTTTCTTAGAAAGAATATGTCGCAAACGCAACTCAAACGATGACCATATAAGCCGATGAACTGTCTATGCTTAGCTTTCCCTTTGAGGGCATTTTAGATTGAACTCTTTGATGGCCATGATATGATTTCCAGAGGTCTCCTTCTTACCTTGTCCATCCAATGGGAAGGTTATTTGTAAACGGGATGTTTTTGTTTCCATTCTCCGAATTAGAATTAGTATTAATCTGATTTTTGTTTCTGGGTAAGCCAGTTAATATCCAACAAAGGCAACATCACTAAAGTACTATCGGATCGGGAGGTTGAAACATGAGTTGAGTCATATAAAAGGGGTATCATATAATATGCACTATGCACTATATTGTGCTCAAATATCTAAAAACGTATTTGTAGAAATAATCAGACATATTTTGTTATTCTTTTTTATGAGTATATCATAAAGATTGAAAAAAAGAACGAAAAATAGAAACCTTTGAAGCACACTGATTTTATTTCCCTTATAAATCATTTCTTTTGCATGCAGCAGTGACATATGACACTGTCAAACACAAGCTAGGAATTACATAAGAATGTCAGAATCCAAAATGCATAATAAACATATTTATAATGATATATAATCCCATGTTAATCCACGATTAATTTCACAATCATAAAAATAAGCCGCTTTTATTTTATAGCGATCATATTTACAAATGCAGAAACAAATCTCGTAATATATAGCCTGTTACGAGACTTTGTACCGAACTACAAAAATGAGAATGGAATGAATATGATAAAAAGGGACAGTTTTGGTCTATTGCTCGTGCTGTATCCTGTATCCTAAGCCTATACACCTGGACTTGGACTACGACATTTTTACATCGAATCCAAATCGAATGCCTAACTTCATTTAGGACTAAAGCTCCCACAGTTCTATCTTGACTTTCTTTTGACAAAGCCAAAGTAACATGTCTAGACAATAGATATAATATGGTGATCGGATTCCTTCAGGAGTAATCTTATTGTTTCGTTTCCAATTGTATCCCCTTACGTAACAGAGATCCAATTATAAGTTACAAAGCCCCGAAAAAGTTATTCGCATCTGCTAGATAAATAATTACGATTTCTTTCCATTCTACACTCTCCCTTGTAGATCGTCTTGTGACGATATTTATATCGACTCGACATTGACATTCACTAATGGGACCATGCATGCATGTATCCATGTATCCTAACTCCTCTTGTATTGTAATGTTTCGGATCTAGCTAGTCGTATCTTAGTTTGTAATTTGCAATGACCTTGGAAAATAAATAACGGACAGCTTTGCTTTTATTTGCCCTTTCAAGATCGTCTGTGCGGAGAGATTTACGAGGGGAGTAAGGCAAAATGTAATGACGGATCAGGCCCAAATTCCCACAGTAGTTACGTCTTAGGTAGACTTTACGATTGTACATAGTGGCTGGATGCCATGAGCAATTTTACGATTTTTTTTCGAAAAAGACATTTTCGGAAAATTTCCGGGATTCCTTATGAGATTTAACATTACGAAATTCTATGAGAGTAGGGTCCCCCCTTCTCATCCAAATCGAAATCGACACGAGTTTTAAAAA
>JAQIXQ010000270.1:0-38299 GCA_034700485.1 Pseudosinella alba | reverse complement strand
TTCTGCACCACCCCGGCCCCCTCCCCCGCGCCCACGAGAGCTGGCTCCGCCACGTGGAGCATAGGCGGAAGTGGATGGAGAACCTTGTGGACCTGGTGCATTGGCATTGTTGTCGGGAGTGCTTTGGGGAGTTGGTCCGTCATCTTTAGAAAAAGGAGAAAATAGGTCACCAATATTTTGGCGTTAAATTTATAAAAAAAAGCTTTAGGCTTTTAATCAATAACGCACATTGTGATTGTGATCGAGAAATATGACATGACACATCTAAAATGAAAATGAAGGAATCATTTATATAAGTTCCTCCTCCTGCATTTCATCTAAAGTTTGCAATTTGCAGTTGCTTAAACATGTATGTACTAGTAAAAAAAAATAAAAAATCAACGTTGGTTTACTACTTTATGTGATTATGATTACTTGGCTATGCTACTTGATTTCTTACCTAACTATATAATTTTCAAAACTCAAATTTATATGGATATTGCAAGTTGCACATACAAAATAGTGATGTTGCTATTTATTTATATATACGTGGAAGGTAATCCTGCACTCTTTCAAGAAGGAGTAGAATTAAAACTTCAATATAAATCTGCTCCGTTGAGTGGTCACTGCCGGTATAAGTTTGCCGTTACGCATAATATTATCATCATTACCATATTGTCCAACTCTCGCAAATCTCTTACCTAGCCTGTAACCTGCCACGAAAAAAAAAACAGGCCGAATTTTATGGATTGATTCATTGATATTATACCTATACTTTCCCCCTTGTTGCTCTATAATCCAACAGCTTCTATTTCTAGTATTTTGGCACGCAAATTTTATTTTAGCTTTGAGCTTCTATCCCTCCTTAATTTTCAAATGGGAATTGACATGCAGTTTTACATTGTGCTGATGAGATGAATAATAATTTTGATTGTTTTGCATTTTCTTTAGTAGCTTATTTCAAACTGCGTATTATATTTTTATGAATTTACTATACCTGATGCCAATGAACTTTTAATTTAATGGTTTAGTTTTAATTTCGATCGAACCAAGAACTTTTAACTAAAATGTAAAAGAATGACGTATGCTACTCTACGATTTCTCATATCTTGTCAAAAAATTAATTGTCGCAAATTCTATCTGGTAGAATATGAGTACAGTCACCGTCATATAGCAAATTAATTTGAAAATGATCTAATTAAATATTTAAGTTCCTCCACATATGTACATGTATAATGTTTCCTAATGTGCCATTGCATAACCATGTTGTGGCGGGGTGAGGTGAAAAGTAAAATTAATACTTACCGTTCAAAGCCCTCCGAAGATCCCCAGTGAAGTTTGTTCCAGCGATGTTCCCCGCATCCCCCTGTGGCAGTTGTCCTCCACCACCACCCCTGGCTGAAGGAGGAGCTCCCCAAGCACCACCTCCGGTCGACCTTCCTGGCGGGCCCCAAGCAGGGGCATTCACATTTGATGCTCTTCCAGGAGGTCCAGGAGGCGGACCACCTTGGCCTTGGCAATTTCCCCCTGGAGCTGGACCAGCAGCTTGATTCGGGGTTGGGCCACTACCCCTCCCCCAGACACTATCCCCACCAACACCTCCCGGTCCACCCCTTCCCCTGCTATTGCCACCACCTCTGCCTCCCCCACGGTTTCCCCAAACCCCTCCTCCAGATTGGTTCATTTCTCTCTTGAATTAATTTGTACTGTTCAAAACAAACTTATTCAGACATAAATCAAGTGTAACATTTCTTCTCCGGCTTGTCATCCACAATTAAGTACTTTCCAGCAACCAATCCACTATTAAAACAGATTTAAATAAATTTCACAACTTATTTTTAATTTTTAAGTAAAATAATATGCTCTATTTTTATTCCTCCTCAGCAGTTGGGAACAGAGGACCTGCTAACTTGCCTGGGTAAGAGAACCAGGCTGTGAACAGTGCAGTTGCCAACTCCCGACTCGAATAGGAATGGGTTACTCGAGCCCTGCATTCACCATTTAGCATTAGCTCTTTCTTGTGCCTTTTCTTAACCATCACATCATGATAACCATTTTGTATTTAATTTTGTGTGTTGGCTCTGGCTCTTACTCCAGTGCAAACAACATGCTCCTACTTACAATATTTATTTAGGTCTTGTCTTCCTCTCCTCCTTGGCTAGATTACATATTGCAAAGTATCAAGTTGAAGAAAACTTACTCGAGTCAATTTGTAACATGGTCAGGATCGAAAACTTTCTCTTCCTATTTTCAATATTAATACCAGCATGAAACCGACACGAGCAAGCCTGTCCAGGACATAGGTATCATCTCATGAGTCTGAATTATGTAATGCATGTAAACAGTGTTCTGTCAAATGGCATCATTGCATTGTAAAAACTATCTGCCGTGCCGGCATAATACCTGCCTTGTCTTGTCAGCATCTCACCCTCGTTCCTCATCCCAACATAATTGCATCGGAAACTGAACTACTCCCATGCTAAATGATTATGGATTGCATTTGCATGAGATGGCCATGTAAGTAAAAGAGGTTGTGTTAACTTCCACACTTGTGGAGTGGATGGGAATGGATTGGAGTGGGTCTCACAATGCTATTATGATGATGATTATGATATGATAGGCAGGCTCGAGCAAATTAAGTTGAGCTCCGGCTCATCCATGTACATCAGCAACTTCATCATCATATCATGAAAGAGGTTCAGTTTTGAGCTGACAAAGGCAGTTTCTCGGGTATGGGAAGGATTGTCTTTGTTAAGCATCTTTATATTCTGTATGACTGACGATGAGTGTGAGTGTGAGGATGAGAACTGGATATATCAATATACCAGCGCATTATATATTTTGGATATATGTTACACTGGACGTGTTATGTTTAGTCCACTTTCTCGTAATGAAATGAATGCAACCGCAACCAAATGGTATTATGATAAGTGTGTAGCGAAATGTGTAATAATAATACGTCCGCAATTCTTCTTTCGGGTAAAAATTCTGCTATGCTTTTTGACTGGCAGATATTGCCTATATTCATGTTCATATGGATATAGATCCTCTAAATTTGTTTGTCTGCCTCAATTCAGTTCACTGCCTGTGTTATAGCCCATAATATGGGATGACTATGACTATGACCATGACCACTTCAACTTGCTGGATTGCTACTGACTGCAACTCACCTTTTCTTCAAGTAAATATGTAGCAAAATGCTTTTATAATATTTGATATTATATTGGGGCTATATAGATTTTTTAAATATTTTTTATTGATATCATGAACCATGAACGGAAACTGCAAACAACTCCCAGCCATACCTTACTAAAAAGAAGAGAAAGAGCAGCTCTGTATTATTTCTCTTTGCTTTTTTGTACTGATATGGATAAAGGTAAACCGATCATCAAATTTTATTGCTTCTGCTGCATCCTCTTCCAAAAGGACAAGCATGACTGCAATGAACTGGATTGAGATAAAGAAGCAAGCGAGATGTGATGATATGAAGTGAATGGAGAGAGGGAGAAGAAATTACAATAATATCATAACAATATCCTAATGGTTATGTTGGTTAGCTCTGCATAAAGTACCAGTTATGATTTTATTTTCAGGGGAAATAATGTAGTGCATCTTATTGCATGGACTGCAAATGCCTCTGAATCTCGTAAACCATTTCAACTTACTCCAAGCAAAAACCATGAGATTTGGCAATTTGTTGGAGTTAGATTATAAACTTTGACATGTCAGAGATATACGCCTTTGAAGTAGCTTGTGCCGTTGTTTGCTCTATGACAATTGAATGTTTTGCAATGCTTTAGCCATGCGCTTGTATATTGTTATCATATCACCATGTGCGGTGCACATTAAGGAATCCTCCACCTTCATTCCCCATCATGCCTGAAACGGTTATCTTATCCTGGACCATACACCGTATACATATTATCATACACACTCGTTGCTGGTGTTGCGCTGCGATCGATCATTAACAATCAGAACGGTGTTCGTCATGTAACTTTAGCTTGACGCGTTTTGTTTGAGGGAATGCAAAGGCAATCATCTATTTTGGGAAGCTACTGACATATTTATCATTTATGATTGATCACTGGATTGATATATTCATATCTTACGCTTACCTAGAGATAGATAAAAATGGTAAATTGAACGTGTTCCACATTCGCAGTTTTCTCAACATGAAAATATTTATTGCATGGAACGGCTGCCCGAATGCAATCCTTTCACTAAAGCCAAAAATGGGAAGAATATTGAATACAGCTAAATGTGATACACTTGCAAATTTACATCAACTCAACTTGTGAATATATTGTACCAATAATGATAATAGAGACAAAATGCTCTGGTTAGTAATCGCCACAATTCCTCCTTATCAACCACTTCATTTAAATTGTTGGGTCCATTCAGGCATCGCAATGCTCATATTATATTTATGTTATCCCCATAATCGGTTATATCCCTATATTCGGTGATCTTACTACAATACCAACACTACTTGGTTTAGGGCATCGTGTCGAATACGAGATTTCACTTAACTTGACCATTGCCGGAGTTGAAATCTGGGCTCTCATTAGTTTTGTGGATTGTTAACCATCGTCATTTGTATTACTGAAAAAAAAAACCAATTCAATAATAAAAAACCTAAAAGCTATGGAGAAAGGGCAGATAGATCACATTATGGATAATCTGGAGGATCTGTGCTACCTCACCAAAGTCAACACAGGATTGCTGGTTGTATTGCGGGCCCATCGTAACTTGCTCCACCATGGAGAAGCTAGTCGACTGGTAACTGTTAAAAAATCAAAAAAAAATATCATTAATTGGAAGTATAATGTATATAGGTGGTTATCATTTAGTATAAATAATAATCAAATATTTCTCCATTTATGTCACAGCAAAATCATAATCTCTCCGAATACGACAAGGCAATGGAGCTCTATGACATTCTAATGACCAAGCGTAATGCTTTCGGAATTCTGAAGGCCGCCCTCAACAAAACGGAACAATCAGGAGCATTCTATCTTCTAGACGAGTATTGCTATCAGGAGTATGCCTTCCCTTACCGGAACGTTATCGTCATTTCCGACCCAGACCATAATCTTCCCCCGGAGGAAACATTCTGTCAGTTCACACATGGGAAATTTGAGAATCGGGACGTATCAGTGAAGAAACGCTGCCTGGATAAGGTTGCCACCAAAAGGGTCTGGGGCGAAGTGGAGCTACTTATGAAACTAGACTGGCATGACAACATCGTCCGATATTTTAAAACGGAAATGGGCAACGGATACATTCTGATTGCCCTGGAGTTCTGCAAAATAAACCTAGAGAATTGGCTAACCAACAGCCACAAGCAGTTAGAAGTTGATGTGGACGCTGTGCAAATTGTGAACCAGGTGTTGGACGGGATGGAGTACTTGCATAATGAGAGGATTATTCATGGGAATCTTAATCCGGAAAATATTCTTCTGACCAACCCTGACCGAAATATATTTCGGGTGAAGATATCCGATTTTGCGTTGTCCACCATAGACAAGTCAAATAAAAAATGGAGTGAGATTCATTCCACTGAGTTTATTCCAATGGGGTATAGCGCACCCGAGGTGGTTCGATTGTATAACACGGACGAAACTAGAGTTTTAACGGTAGGCATTTATTTTATTTTTATAATTGTTGAACATCCAATTATACTTCCAAGTGAAATTGTATGACATAACCTTTAATAAATATTTTAGGGCTTTGCTGCGGACATATTCTCCCTTGGCTGTATTTTCCACTTCGTCCTGACAAACGGATGCCATCACCCCTTCGGAAAGGATGATGGGAACCGCAACGTGAACATTTTAAATGGAAGTAGAAGTTGGGAAAATATAAATTGCCAGCTACTGCAGTCAGATAAAGACATTCGATTCGCTGACGTAATCTGGGGAATGACGTCAAATGGGGAAGATGAGAGACCACTGGCATTTGCAATACATTCCGAAATGGAGTTATGGACATCGTAAAATCTGAAGAGTGGGTAGTAAATAATGATAATACAGTCTTGATAAAAGGCATTACTTATCTTTAATTTAGTTCAATACTCATTGTGATAAACTATTAACAGGCTACACACATATCTCTAGGCTATTTGCAGATATACAGTTTATCCTCTTCCATTGTTAGACGGAGATGGCTTCCATCGACTGGAGATGTGTGCATGCATTATCTATATATTATAATTGTATTTGGAAAAAATTTTCTGATGGCTGCTCCAACTTATCATGGCAGAAATGAGTTCAGTATGGACATGATAATATCACGTGGCATATTATGCCACAATCAACCTTACTTTATAACCGTTTACAATCGGCTATAACGTGTATCATACTAAATGTATTAAATGTATCATCGAGCTCTGCCCAT
The DNA here is from genome assembly GCA_034700485.1 of Pseudosinella alba. Taxonomy (NCBI): domain Eukaryota; kingdom Metazoa; phylum Arthropoda; class Collembola; order Entomobryomorpha; family Entomobryidae; genus Pseudosinella; species Pseudosinella alba. The sequence goes on along the minus strand of JAQIXQ010000270.1, from coordinate 31,924 downwards.
ATCTGGACATATCAATTGTGTTAACATTTTGCAAATATCGTTCATACAAATATTTGACAATGATTCATGTATAATGTAAATTTGCCCGTTACTGAAACGCTACCATTTATGACAATAAAAGTTTGTGCACATGCTCTGATGATAATTTATACATTGTGAATTGAATCGCCCATCACCCACACTATTTGCTGCAGTATACTATTAGGTAGGCATACATGCTGATTAGATGAATGCAAAAATGTTCCATTCACTTGTGAAATATACACATCCATACCATGGATAAGATATATATAACGCATTATCCATGTCCACCGGGGTATAGCACAACTACAACAGGATGAACTCCGAATGAATGATTGACATGGGGGCGTTAATAAAAAAAATCACAAGTCGCATCACAATCTCATTTTCATCCTTATAATATAATTGCAAATATCATATCACCTATCAACCTATGCTTGCGCATGCTGTTATGTATGGACTGGATAACGTCGCAGTATACAGACTAGTTACGATTCAGAATTACTGAGATACGACACGTATCCAAATGTAACACGAAATAAAGGATATAATTAAGTCTTTCCATATAATTACTACATCATAAGAATAACTAATTTTTTAGTTTTGAAAAACCACTAAAAATAAAAACCCACAAAGTTACCAACTAGCAGATACTCATTGTTTCCCGAAAAGGTGGGAATCTGGTTCCGCCAGATCAGACCCATGTAGGAAGACAACCCCATATGATGACAATTGTCCGAAGAACTATCATCTAAACAAAGCGAAAATTTTCAGGATTACCTGGAATTACCTTGTTGTTTGATTACCTAGTTGTTAGCATAACATCCGTAAGCTTTAACCCTAACCTTATATTTATATAAATATTTACAATTATATTTTTTTTTCAAATGGAAATCTGGGGTGGGTGATAAATATGATAAACATAGTATATGACTGCAATGATTCTTTTGATTTGAGCAGACAAAATTACAAAAGGTCACCGTTCACCGCAAAAGGCTAGAAGCCAGGGGTCCAGGATATGGATCCACCTCTACCGAAAGCTAGTCAGGGACAAAATGATGACTCATCAACATCATCAACACCCGCTCCTGAAACTAATTCAAACCCAATCCTTTCCAGCAGGTCAGTTGATTAAACACAATGATGAAATAAGTAGCTTGATATGTGACGATAATGACAGCAACACGCATAAATAGCCCTCATGGTCATTGTTTTAATATAATGTTGGTCTCCTTCTGAACAAACAGTTTTTGGTCATTGTCTCAGCGTCTATACTCATAGACCCAGAGATCTTGAACTGGCTATTGCCGAAAGTAGTCATACCCATCGTAATAAGTATTTTCTCGTCTAGCCCATGTCCCTGTTCGAATCCTGATTGGTCTGCTACACAAAATATGGGTGTTGAAATGAGCCTTACGAAGCTTCAAGGGGTCTGAATTGAATTAAGCAGAGAGGCGATTGATACTTAATTACCAGTCGTTCTCTTCGTCCTCTCATACACCCCCTTCCCCTGTGGGAGTTAGTAAAGTGCCTAACAAATTTTAACAAAATGGGCTGAAAATTAAAACATCCTTCCAAGGTTTACATCAGACCTCGCCTTGACCCTGTTGATATCATGAAATCATTGAGTAAAATTTTGCACGGGGAACTTTTGTGAATGAAATGCCGTAATTGTGCACTCATAAACATTAAAACTCTACTGAATTATTTGGTGATATCAACAGGGTCAGGGCGAGGCCGGGCTTACATGCAGAAAATGCCATGAAGCCTGAAACCTAATGTGTAATGTCACACGAAAGGGATTGTAACATTTTACCTTACTTCCCCCCCCCCAAGGTCGATGGAGGAGGGTTAATTTATTTTAATGTTATTTTCTGTATATACGCAGTGAAAGATCTGAAGCGCGTATGATTTCCAAGTCTCTGAAACCTTATTTCAGACAAATACAAAAAGTGCATTTTGTTCGGAAGGGACGTAAGGTCTGAACTGAATACATTACTCATGTTTCAAGTGCATAGTCCTTCCCTCGCATTACAATTTAGAAAAGACGCATTTATGATTCGTCAATATACCTTAATTGATTCATGTCTAAACTGAAACCCAATTTAAAAAAAGATATCAGTAAACGTTCTGGTTACCGACGGCATAAAATGAATTTTTCCCAGCTTGTAGCTATCCTATTTTCTGCTTATTTGGTTTACTTCTCCAAACTAACTAGCTGATTAGTACTTAATGAAGACAATTCCTCTCACGCTTTCTCCTAACAGCGGAAAAAATGGACCCCAAATAGGTATGGAGGATGAACCACTTCAACTCATCGATTTCCACGAATCCGCAGACAAAACATCTATCACCATCCGGGACGCGACTATAGACCATGTTTTTGGGCAAATTGGGGATGAGCCTGTCAACATCATTCTCGTTTGCGGACCATCCAGTCAGGGGAAGAGCTTCCTCCTCAGCTACATGGTCCGTTGGTTGGAGGGACTGGAGAAAAAGGAAGATGACTGGGTGGGCTGGGAGGAGAAAACCAAACCCCTTAAGGGTTTCAAGTTTAGAAACGAGACAGCACCCGAAACCCAATGGATTTGGGTATGGAGCAGACCATTCATAGTGAAGAATGACGAGGGGAAGGAAGTAGCTATCCTCCTCGTGGACACCCAAGGATCCTCTGAAGAATTCGCAAAAAACAAGGATATGCCAGCAATCGTTGGGCTGAGTCTGCACACGTCATCGGTAACGATCTTCAACTTGGTCAGCAATCTCCAGGAGGATGCCCTTCTAGACTTGTATACCTATATTGGAAGCATCGCCCTAGCAATGGGTTACGACAGCGATCCTCCTTTCCAAAAGCTAAACTTTCTCATTCGGGACTGGAACAACCCTGCCGAGATCGCCGACGGGGGGAAAGGGGGGAAACAGTTTCTGGGCGTGAATCTATGGACCAATGAGGGTCAACCACAACAAGACAAGCAAATTCGAGAGAGCATCCGGAAATGCTTCCAGGAACTGGATTGCTTCCTCATGCCAAGCATTGGTGAAAAAGCACTGGGGGAGGATTTCCAAAGTTCCATTTCCGAGGTCAGCCCGAACTTTGCAAAGAAAATGGAAGAATTCCTCAACGATTTGATTAGCACAGAGAATATGACCACCAAGGAAATCATGGGAAGCCAAGTCTCGGCCCAAGAACTGCGAACTTTTTTGGAGAAATGGGTGGAAATTTTCAACTCGGATGATATCCCAAGCGCTGAGAGCATGTGGGAGTCCACATCCCAAATTTACAACAACGTTGTTCTGGAGAAAACAATGAAGAAGTATCGGGACCTTATGAAAAAGAAGAAGAGCAGCACCTACATCTCGGCAGCGGACTTGTATGAAGCCCACACCAAGGCAGAGAAGCAAGCACTGGAATTTTTCAAAAAAGCTAAGAAATGTGGGGCAGCAGATATCATATCCGGAATTAAGGAAACTTTGCAAGAAAAGATCGAAGCTGAATTCTCTGAAATGGAAAGGCAAAATAAGGACAAACGGGATAAAATCATTAACGAAGCTACCACTGAAGCTGTGGAAATATACAAGTCCCAACTGGAGAACACCTTTCCCTTTGACGATGACAACCAATTCTATGACGAGTCCAACATGAAGACAACTTCAGACATGAACAAGGCCACATGTGCGGAAGAGTTTGAGCTGAAGTTATCCAAAGAAAATGAGGAAAAGCTTAAGGACCCCCACAAAAACAAAATGGACAAACTTCAGACGCAGTTTATCAAAGATAATTTATCGGAATTGGTACAGAAAACCACCTGCACTCCAGAATTGCTAGCTATTCTTCAAAGGGAACAATTGCTTCATGACGAGGATATAAAGCATTTGGTAGCTATATTTTTACTTGTTAATCGCAAAGCCAAACTTAAAATGAAACATTAACATAATATATTTTATTAACTCATTGACTTTACATTTTTATTTTAAGAATGTGATCAAGCATCAACGAGCTAAAGCTGCCGTACTTTACGAACTTGTTCAGAAAAAGGGTTCAAGCTTTGAGGCCCTTCATAATGCTATGCAGGAGGCTGGTCAAACGGGCACCTGTTCCATTTTGGACCGATGCCAAGTATCAAACATTTTCCGCTATAGGAGCATCTGCTATCAAAGACGTCTTCTTATAGGTAGAGGCCGCTACGGGAGTAATGTTTACCGAGGGGAATATAGGCTAAGGGAAGTGGCCGTTAAAAAGGTTTACCATGAACATAACCCCAACAAACCCCTGGTCGAAGGTCATGTTGAGTCACTGATCAAGTCCCAGTCCCATCCACATGACCGAGTTGTCAGATACTTTCAAGCGGAATATGCTGACGAGTTCATCTTGATTGCTATGGAGCTCTCCACAACCAATCTTGACCGCTGGATTAGAGAAACACCAAAAGAGTTTCCATCCAAATTGGATCTCCTGGGTCAAATCACAGACGGAGTTGAGCACTTACATTCGAATGGAATCATTCACGGAAATCTTCATCCTGCCAACATCTTAATATCGGTGACGGGGGAGAATGCTATTTGCGTGAGAATATCCGACTTTGGCATGCTCAACACGATCAAATATGTGACTAACAAGAGGAAAATATTCCTGTCGGGATTTGGGACGGGTGGATGGATGGCCCCGGAAGTAATCCGATATATTGGTGGAGATAAAGAAGAACCAGTAATAAATTCTCATTACATAATATAACCAAAATTATGCTAGGATATGGTCTAATCCAGATATAATTTTTGTAAAAATTTTTTTAGAACAACGCCGCAGATATTTTCTCCCTGGGCTGTATTTTCTACTACGTCCTCACTGGAGGAAAGCATCCATTTGGTGACAATATCCACCAAATGGGGAACATCCTGGATGGGAACGTCGTCCTGTGCGAATCCGAGTTTACGGTAATAGATTTTGGCGCTTTGAGCTTTGTCTGGTTGATTCGCCAAATGGTTTCACAACGGCAAGCGGAGCGACCCCCTGCCGGAATAATACCCTCCCATCCAATTTTCTGGCCAAATGAACGGGTAGCACAATTTTTGCACGACGTTCTCCCCTTCGTAGATAAACATTCCGCACTGCTTGACAACTGTGCCAGCATTGTTACCCACAACGCCCCGAAATACCAAGACCATACTTTGTCGTCGTTACTGAAATCAATTCATGAAATGAGTGAATTACATCCTAGAGGAGAGATGACCACTGAAATACCTCCTGATTATTACCGTACTTGGTTGTCTCAATTCCCGTATCTTCTACCGGTGACATGGACCGTCTTCCAAGCTGAAAGCGACCCGCAAATAATTAAGAAATACTATGACCACACTAGATTCTTCAAGTATAACCTCGTACGGAAATCCGGAAACTTGCTTGAGATATTCCCACTTCCCCAACTGGGTTCAGAGGAGAATCGATGCTCTTTTTTAGGCTTTGCCAAGGCGGTATTTAAATCGAAGCTTAAGGAGAAAATACCGCTGGAAACTCACGAAAGCGAACAGCAATTTTACAATGAGGTCTTCATCCAAGAAAGATTTCAAGAGGTGAAGTCTGAAATTCTTGACGACATTCATGAATTGCTATCGAACGAGGGAGAGAAAGTCAGAACCGAATTGGAGCAATCTTTCCAACGGATCTGGAAATCCACTCTCGATTCCTACCTGGGCAAAAACAAGGAGCATCGGAAAAAGGCAGAAGCATTCATGAATTCAGTTGTCAAACAGCTACTGTCAAACTTTAAAAGAAAACTGGAGAAATGCATTTTGCAATTTCCCCCAGAGCAGTCAGAAGACCATATAACAAAATTAGATCAATCATATCAGAAATGTAGGTCCACCCAATTGCAATCCTTTGAAATGGCCAAAAAATCGTACCCATCTGAACTTCACAAAAAGTATCTTGACAACCTCGAGGAGAGCATGACAAATATTTTCGCGGAATTGACGAATCGGAACGCTGATCGTGTCCTACCGGCTTTTTTTCTGGAAGAAGACATCAACCAGTATGAAATCAAGTTAAGCAAAATTGCTCAGGATGGGTGTGGCATAAATGAAACCGCTCTCCGTTTGATCCATTCAATGAAAGTTGAATTAGTCCTAGGCAGACTTGAGCATTCACATCCACTTCAAGCTGGAATTAACAACGGTGTAAAGATTAAGGTCAAACTCCAGGAAAGGCTGCAGAAAATATTTGACAATATTTTGACCGTTATTGTTCGGGGAAGCACCAGTAGCGAATCCGCCAGCATGGAAGAAGAACACGGATACGACTGCGAAGATGAACTTGACAAGTCCCTACTAAACCCCGACCCTAATTTTGCTTCCGATCGACCCCTTCAAATTATAAATTTCTTTCCCGAAAATGGCCCGGGTACGAAACAACTTCAAGTCAACCAAGAAAACCTAAATTTTGTATTGGACCAAGCAAAGGATCTACCCGTCTGTGTCATCTCCATTTGCGGTCCTGCACGCCAAGGAAAAAGTTTCATGTTGAACTACCTCGCCCGGCATTTGGAAGGAATGGAAATTGGAAAGGAAGTCGTTCAAAATGCAAACGGTAAATCCAGACCATTACTGGGTTTTGACTTTGGTAGCGATGCATCAAAAGCCACAAAAGGGTTCTGGATGTGGAGCCGGCCTTTCATCATCAAAAACAATGAAGGCGATGAAATTGCCGTTCTGTTGATGGACACCCAAGGACTAGACAGCGAGTTAACTTCAACCAGAGACAGCTCTATTATTGCAGGTATGAGTATGCTAGCTTCGTCTGCGGTCATTTTCAACGTGTTTCACACCCTTACGGAGCATGACTTGGTCGCTTTAAATAACTATACCCATTATGGCATGCAAGCTTTGGAGAAAGCAAATGAACACGGCTTCCCATTCCAGAAGCTCATGTTCCTCATCCGGGACTGGAATGCTCCCTCCGAGTTTCCATATGGAGGAGTTGGAGGAAGATCATTCCTTGAGGAGAAGTTAAAAGCGAGGGACGTCCATCCCACTAAAGCAAAATTTATTCGGACGACTATTCAGAACAATTTTGAAAAACTGGATTGTTTCTTATTGCCCCACATTGGAGAGAAAGCATTGCGCAGCAATTTCAACGGCTCCGTGGCAAAATTAAATCCGCGATTCGCTTCAAAATTGCAAGAATGTATTGCTGGAATCATAAATCCAGAAGTCATTCCTATTAAGAAAATCCTAGGCTGTCAAATAACGGCGCCCGAGTTAAAGATATCCCTCCATAGATATGTTGAGATTTTTAATTCCGATACATTCCCAAATCCTCCGGGGACTTGGCTGCCGCTGAGCCAACCGCAGCATAAAGCCAAAAATCCTATCGCCGGAGCAATCCAAAAGTATCTTGCGTTTTCTGATGCACAGAAACCGGAAGGAGACACCTATGTCATGAATGAAACCATTTGTAATTTACATAGAGAAGCAACCCATGCCTCACTCGACTTCCTTAGACAAGAGACACTGGAAAAGAAATTTGAACTCGAAGACAAATTATCACTGGGATTCAAACTGACTGGAAAGTTGGAATCCCAGTTTGCCCAAATCATCCGAAAATATATGAAGTCAAACCAGAAGTTAATTTCAACAACTGTCGATGCTGTTGGCGAAAAAATTCGAAAGAAATTGGCGACGGAAGTTCCCCTAGAAGTTGACGGAGGTCCAAAGTTCTACGAAGACGCAGTTATCCAGAATGCAGGAGAGAAAGCACAAGATGAATTACTCGACAAATTTCTCAGTTTCCCCGATGAAGCCAAACAAGAACTTGACAAGTTGATGAAGGAACGCCTCCCGACCATTCTGAAAGCATATCTTGATCACAACAGCACTCACAAGAAGGCCGCCATAAGTGTCATGACCTCAATCGCGAATGAAACATTTTCATCTTTCTATAATCAAATTGAGCAGCATTTCCAGAACACCAAATTTGCAGACGCTGATGCCAAATTCATCGCGGAATTTCAACCTTTTAAATTATCCCACGTAAGGTCGTTTGAAGAAATAACAGAGCTTCCCAAAACCTATCTATTTGATCAAAAGCTAGCCGAACTGGACAAAAAAATGGACAAAGCGATTGATGACCTTCGAGAGAAGCAGAAACTTCTCATTCAACGATTTGACCGGGACACTGAGAAATTATTTACTTCGGACTTGGCCCAATACGCAACAGAGCTCCGGGATGTAGCACGAGCCGGGGATTCTAATGAAGATGCGCTGAAAATTATTCATTCGATGAAGGTGAGCAGCATCCTCTGCCAATTCCTTGTGGAAAACCCCTTCCCCAAAGAACACCCTAAAAGTATCAAGTTAGAAACTAGATTGACAAACGAGCTGCAACAAATCCTGGACAACGTTTTGGCAGCAATCCCTGTCTGCCCCAAGCCAGTTGAAGAGAGCTCCCCAGCGGTGATTTCCCAAAGTGTGGAATTGTACGATAATGAGATGCGCTCGGCCTTAAACTCAATTGTATTCATGACAGATGAGGATTTAGAACAAGAACACCAGCGGGTGCAGGATAAGGTAATTCAGAAATTAAGACCCTTTTCTGTTACGGACTCTGGAGAAAACGGGGGTGAAGTAGAACTTGAAATAATGACAGGCATCAAAACAAGACTGGAAACTTTCAAGCAGCTCAACCTGCAGAACCGACGAGCCGCGGAAAAGGCCGGTGACGAATATGTAATCCAGTGTAAACTTGAGTACACCAAACTCATGCAGAACGAAGTTACCAACTTCAAAACAGAGGAGGAGCTAACTTCCTTCCGTGAACACATTAAACCAGCCGTGCTCAATCAACTTAGAGACTCATGCTCCAACTGGGATACCACCTTTACTGACCAGTTCATGGAGACTCTTGAAACCTACACGGATAAAGTATACGAGGAGCTGAAAAATGGACTTAGAGTAAAACTTTCCGAACTCCAACTTACCCTAGCAAAATTGCTACTTGATGCCAAGGACCAATACCATGAGGAGATGGATGGGCACTTCCAACATAATCCGGTCTTCACTCCCGAGACCCTGCTTGACATTCACGATGAGGTAAAAAGGATCGTCATTAAAAATGTCAGCTGCGATCACGCGGTCGCATTAAGCAAATCCCAAGAACAGGAGCTATCCCTCAGGCTGGATGACTTTCTGGCAAAGTACCAGGAACGAAACTACATGAACGCTAACTTTGACCAAACAACTCCAGCTATTGGCATTGACCTGGGAACGACTTACTGTTGCGTGGCTGCCTACTACCGAGGAAGTGTCCATGTTATCCCAAATTCCGCACAAAATATTTCCCTAACCACCCCCAGCTATGTTGCATACGACCCAACTGACGGTTACATAACCTACGGTTGGCCTGCCAAAGACAATGCATACAAAAATCCGGAGTACACCATCTACGATACGAAGCGCATCATTGGACGAAAATTTGCAGATCCCGAGCTATATCAGGACATGAAACTCTGGCCGTTTGCCGTTCAGGATTGCGGAGATGGAAATGCCAAGGTAAGGATTAGTCAGGAAGAACTTGTCCCCCCTCAGGAAATATCAGCCAAGTTGCTGACTGAGTTACGAAAACTGGCCGAAATATATTTGGAACTTGAACCGGGCACGATCACAAAAGCTGTCATCACCGTCCCCGCAACCTTCAACGAGGAACAGCGGAAAGCAACTCGAGCTGCGGGGGAGTTGGCAGGACTCCATGTTTTGGATATTTTGAATGAACCGACCGCAGCAGTCATATCCTATTCCATAGACAAGTTGGATAAGTCTCCAAGGAAGGTCCTTGTCTATGACTTGGGGGGTGGGACGTTCGATTTGGCCATTCTGGAAGTAACCTCTATCGACATCAAGATTTTGGGCCTTAACGGCGACTCCCATCTCGGTGGAGAGGATTTTGATAGGAAAATAATGGAATATTGTTCAGCCATCTTTAAGGAGGAAACCGGGATTGATTTGCTGGCAGGGAAAGATTCGAGGATAAAAAATGAGAGGGATGATACAAGAAGAAGGTTGAGGAGATTGCAGAAATATTGCGAGACAGCGAAGCAGGACTTGACAACTGCCCGACAGGCTAGAGTCATTGTGGATGGAATCACTGCCGGGATGGATCTATCTGTCATTATCACCAAAGAGAAATTCGAAGAGTTGAACATGACATATTTCCAAAAGACGATTCAGATCATAGATGAGACGTTGAAGGAAATATGTCTTCCCAAAGAGGATGTCACAGACGTGGTTCTTGTCGGAGGTTCCTCCAGGATCCCAAAAGTGGAGGAGCTGCTGGAAGAGTATTTTCGCGGGAAGGCGTTAAACCGATGGATTCATCCGGACCACATCGTAGCCCATGGAGCGGCAATTGTAGCTGCATTGCTAAATGGGAAGAAAGAGGGGAATGGGTGAGTGAAAGCTAATTATCTATGTCTTTTATAGCACTCTAGTCTCATAAAAAATATGAATAAATAATTTATTTTAATGTGGTTGAAAATCAATCGTAACCTGCGCATTAATATTGTCATAGTGATCCCGTACCAGTGGCGTCCTCCAGCTCTGATGCCCAATTAATCGGGAATTGAAAACAAAAAAAACAATACATTAAAATGTATTGCCTTGAATTAAGGACCTTAATATTGAGCTACCGAAATGAAAAAGAAAAATAACTAATCCTATCATAAACAATATTTAAACAATGTAGTCACTTGATAGCTATGTAAAATAAAACATTTAAAATCTTAAATGATATTATTTGGTGATCTTCAGCATTTATCCACGTTGTCTGAAGACTGAAGACAGTCTGCCAAAATGAGTTGCTCAAATGGTATATCCAGTTATATCTTTTTTTAAATAACTTAATACACAATAAAAATTATTTGACGGGGTAATTCTTCACCAAAAGTACACTACTCATCAACCGTTATTTATGATTTGCGAATTTGCGACTATTTTCCTTGGATAATTTTACACGCTCAATGATCTCACAACGGTACGTCCCGGATCCAGATGAGTAGTAAATATAGACAATAATTAAATAGCGAGGGAAATCAAAATGGTTTAGACCCACCCTCAAAACATTTTTATTTTAATCCTTATCTTACTAAATCGACAGTGTTTTTTTTTATCAAATCATCATTTTCATATCTCATTGACATTACTATTCCGACCATATAATGTATTTTAAAATACCAGCCATTCAAACTATCTTTATAAAGCTGTTCATTATTCATATTAATAAATTGTACCGCAGCATAACTTTGGAGCTTATACAGATTCCAGCCTATCTATATGGATTTATGATTTGACCGGTTACTACACCATATGATTTACTCCCTTTTGTTTATCACGTCCAAGATTATTACCTAGTAGAATCAGGAGCAATCGCCAGGACACGATAAATAGCGGGATTACCTCATTGTTGGGGGTTAGTTCCGAGGGCGAAGAAATGATAACTTGACGGGTTATCGATGAAGGGCAAGATTAGACTGAAAGTTTATGAAGGTCCCTGGTGCGAGTGCCTTTCGTAGGTCGTAATCCTGGAGCCCGGAGATGATGGTGATGACGATGACAATGACACTTAACCAAACTTTTTCGAGAACTTAAATCAACTTAATTTAGCTTATCCGTTGGCTTATCGAATAGGCTTATCATAAAATAAAAAGACGTTAGACATTTAACGGAATTTTAATTTTACTTTTAATTAGACATTTAACTATTTTTGATAATTAACAAACTTCTCCAAGTTCAAAATTTTTCCTAACTAGATATATCGTCGACCAGATCACAGGCTACCGAATGACCCATGAAACATAAAAATCCACCACCGGCCATGGACCAAAAATGGGACTGACAGAAAAAATCTTAACAAACTAATTTGCCGCCGTTTTCCCGTACTTCCTGTTGCGACGGCAATGATAAAAAATGAACAAAGTGACAAGAATAGTGCTTGTACAACAAGCATAAAGCTAAAGACAACGCTCACACAGCAAAATACAAAGTAGAAGACTAAAATAAATGCATTTATCAAATTGGGCTTCATTTCATCTTCACTCCACCACGACACTCATATAGGGAATAAACTACCGAGAATGTTGGCGCTCCCATAGAAGCTGGCGACAAGTCTCCGAATGGTCCTCCTCCACCATTCTAGTCAAGTTGACGCACAGGATTATCTTAACGTATCCAAGGAATTGGTCCGTCAGTGATCTTCCCAATGCTACCGGATCCCCGGTTGTTATTTTTATTTGCTACTTGGAAGAGAGTACATAAGCTTATTAGGTTAGTTAACCGCGTATTGAATCCATCGGCGTCGTGTTTTCAACCAACTGGGAGTAATCCCCAAGTCTGGCATGGAATTGCAACCTGTGAATGAGCTCGAATGTCCTTCTGAAGTACTTCCTGTAGGTTGTCCAGGTCTGCTTAACAACCGTCTTCACGATGTCCACAGCGATGGTCGGCTTCTCATTGAAGAAGTATTCCACTCCACTGACAGCGTCCTCCACCGCTTCGTGCTTCAATTTGAGGACCACAACATCCACCGATATTTTATACACCAGTTGACCTTGGACACCCAGTTCCTAGTAAGTGGCGCAAGAGTTGAAGGAGAGGCTAGCTCAGGTGGGGAAGTTCTTGGAGGAGGTCGACGGTAACCAACATTCTGGGGGACCTTCATGATGACCTTGATTTAGACTTTCCGTTAGCAAGCGATGACTTGACGAATTGATGCTGACGTCTTTGAGGAAGTCAATTCAACTACTCTCTGATAATGTCGAAGACCTCCCCATGGAGAACCTAATCATGATAACGATTGTCATGATAAGGACTTTGTGATCCCCCCCCCCCAACATAGCCTGCCTCATTAACCGAAAATAGGGGAAGAAGAGAAGCATGTACGGATATATCAATCAATATTCCGGAAAAAACCATTAAATAAAAATGATTTTGTTTTTCAATTATTATCCCAATTCCTTCCTTTAATTCTATATAACTTCCAAACTGGGAAATAACTCTTGATATTAGAAACTGCTACATTTTGTTAATTTATAATCCACTTCACATAATTTGCGATAATTAGTTGAGTTCATATGGCAAATTTGAATGAGTAAAAATCATGGAATTACAGAAAATAGCCTCCTGGGCTTTGGTTTCTTCATGCTGAATTGATGACTTCCTTTGTTCCGCCAGGATCACAAAAATGCAATGCTAACTTCTCTCGTGTAGCCACGTAGCTCATCATATTTTCGATATCATTTTAAAATTATCAGGTTGATAGATTTTATCCTTGAAACGCGAATAATATTTGTCTCATCAAAAGCACAATCTGCAGCTAGTTGCGTGGATATTATGTTTTATCAGACTAATTCCTGATAATCTGTTTTACTCGTTCCCTGCTCCCTCTTCCTTGGCATTAACCATGTTCAAATATCATTATCATATCAAATAGACAACGTCACAAGTCACCACAACATATTTCTACTTACACATATTTGTGTTGCTGACTGAGGGCGTCTGTAGACATCTCCAGCTTTCTCCTTCTCTAGCAATGAGAGTCTCGTTGTTTGAACGAGATAAGATTGGAATGAATGCGACTTCATCATGCCATTATTACATTATTATACGCTTATATATAATGATATAGTAATATGTAAATATTAAATAGACTAATGTAAGCCATTACACATTATTGTTTATGCAGAGATATGCGCATTGCATTAACCATGGTTTACATGTCATATTACATTAATGTAGTTGTAGCCTAATGTAAAGCGCATAGTGTATTAATATATAAACTACACATTACTTTAGATGAGACGACATCATGATGTCGTCTCAGTAAGTGTGATGCATCACACTTACTTGAGCAGTTTACCTCTTTTGATTCTTGTCACTCAAGCCATATTATGCTTGTTATGCTCGTGTTTTCCCTTATAAATCCGCAACTCCACGTATGCATGTATGAAGTTAGACTATCTGGTATAGCACTATAAGTTTAATATCTAACTTAAGCCATCAGTTAATAGTGTTAGAAGCAACAAACTATTTGTAGTAAGCGATTAATAGTGACTGATCACCTCCCTCATCATTTCCGTATTTCCTTCAATATGGACTCTAAATTCTCTAAATTTTAGAGAATTGAGATAGCTTATTTTCCAACTGCCGTGCAGAGAGTGGATATTAAAGATTAGTTCATTTGAGAGGTCAGATGAAATCGTATTTTTGGGATTGGCGACCTTCCTAATATCAATGTGCTGTACTTCCTGGTGCTAATGCTTGAACTAATTGTAAGTAAGCCTGACTTCGTGGCCAACACATACTGACTTGTGGATTTTGATTCATCTGGGAAATTTTTCGTCTTCCAGAGTTTACTCCCACCTTACCTTGTCAACCTATCTGTAAGGAGCTTACAGAAAAGCTTGTCATTTAATATTTCAGTTAAGACATTTTTATATGTTGTAGTGCAATTTCCAATCTCAGTGAATAATTATTCTTGTTGTTGACTTGTCATGATTGTTTACAGTAAGTTTGAAGTGATTTTTATTAATTAGACGAACAATGACCAGTTTGAATGATGGGATTACACCATCCACTTCCAATATCAATCATCAAGATGGTGAGAACTGTGGTAATGGGTCCGGAGAAAACGGAAGAGGACAGTCGATGCTCGAAGAGTTACATCCGTTAAAAATTCCAATAGTAAGAAACGTCTGCATATTTATTTTGCAACCCTCAAGGGTATAATTTAATAACAGTCCGAATGATATCATTTTAACATTATCCAATTACTAATTTCCCAATGTCAAATCAAATTCTTTGAACCATTTGGATACAGATTCTGACGCTCTTGTTTCAACTATGTCCTCCCGCTACCCTTGCCGCTTCCCGTCTGGTTTGTAAGCAGTGGCGTGAAATATCTTTGTCCAGTTGGAGGAAATCTTCTCCGCTCTCCTTCCACCGGAACAATACAACCCAGCAGATTACCCTAGGCAAGGCTAACACTCCCCTAAATGTGTTTTGGGAGTACTTCTACAACCCCCAAAACAAATGCCAGGATATTCCATTTCGTTGTGTGAAATTTGGATCCCTTCGATTTGAGCGTGACGACGAGGAAATTAAAATATTTTGGAGGGTCTTCCAGGATGACTTGACCTATTTGGAACTTGAGGAATGTATATTTCCCGAAGTTGATGAATTTCGCCACATCATTTACAATTGCTTCCCAAATCTTCAAAGGCTCTGCCTGCGTTTCTGCAAATACTTAACCACAGCCCCATCCTCAGATTTTGTAGAAAACCCAGACTACATTGAGCCTGTGCACGGGCACCACCCCAATCTCAGGCTTCTGGAAGTTTATGAGGATCAGAAACTTCCCATCTCGACGCTGGAGCTTCTCTCCCATTTCCAGTCACTGGAAGGGATCACCTATTGCGCATCCACTCCAAACAACAGCTATCGGCTTGGGAATGTCAAATCTTTACTGATCGCCATTTTGGTAATCCGGAGGCATGATATGACCAAGTTGGACTTGAAGCGTTTTAATATCATCAAGCCCATCATGATATCCAGCGAGCTGCATACTCACACGAAGTTCAGGCTCATCCGACAACTTAATCTTCCTTTGGAAAGGCTGGACATTCACTCGGACCAAGTTGAAGAAGGTGCAAACCAGGTCTTGGAAAATCATTCGAGGACATTGAGGGACATCACAGTTGAGTCCAAACTACAAGCTGGACCATCCTATTGGAACCTTCCAGGTGATTTTGTGCTGGAAAACCTGGAATCATTGGAAATGCGTGGGGGGGTCATCTGCGAAAACATGAAGTTTCTGGGGCGATTGCCAAACTTGAGAAAACTGGTCCTCCGTAGTCACGACCAACGTCACCAAGCTCCCACAAACCAAGAGCTGCCATTTGTCGCAAACACGGATCAACTTCATATCTCAACTTTGAGGTTGCCCAGGCTGATGGAATTTGAAATTGACTATGATATGAGCGTGGAGAACCTCCGTTGCTTGGTTAAGGTCATGCCAAATATCGAAATACTGTTCATGACATTGAATGACCAACTATTTGGCGTGGTTTGCCAGAATTGGAGAAAGCTAAGGAGACTTGGATTATTTGGGAATTCCTTAACCGACAGGGGTGTGGCTGGAGTAAGTTACACTTCGTCTGAAGAGGATGTGCAATCACAGATTAGAGATCAGGCAGAAGATGATGGAGAGCCCCCAAGCATAAGTCTACTCAAAGGTTGAACTAATTTTATCACATTTTCTTTATTACATTATTTTATAAGTTCACATTCATGCTGCTACGGAGGTTGAATGCTAGGCAATTTATTTGACAGGTCTGGAACGGTTCTACGGCCGGGTTCCTCATTTGACGGATGCTTCGATGTTTAATGGATTTCTCAAACTTCCAAAGCTCCAAGACTTATTTCTTGACGTTAACGTAAATTACAGGCCATCAAAACATAGTAAATATTTGTACACATCATCATGTCAGAGTTTAGTATTTATCAATGCTTGGAAATATATTTCAGGCTGGCCAGTTCGGAGCGGATGCCAGGGCAGCACTCGAACATCGAAGACGGGTTAATGGGCTGAATTACAGACTTAACGGTGGTGGGGTAACTAGACGAGAGTAGAAAACAACTTTTAATTTCCATATCCCTATTGAGATATATTTATAGTGACATGAATTGGAATTCGAATGCTTCCCGTTCACAATTTTAAGTTTCGTTATATTCGATAAATATTGTCACAATTAAGGAAACTGTTCTGCTTATTTTTTCTAGCTTTTGTTGAATTAAATAAGATAATATCTTATAAATATTAAATATTATTATAAACAATTATTATATTATAAATACCATATATATTTACAAATTACAAATATTACAAATATTATAAATAAATATTATTTATAATCATTATTAATATATTTTAGCTGATCCCACATGTCATGTGATGTGAATTCGTTCCGCATTTGTAACATATTCAGAGTAGGTAAACAAAGTGCACAATTTAAATATTAAATACTAGCTAATTATTAATTACTATACATATATATAAGCCATGTAAATGTAATTGTTTAAGTAATTGATTTCCAATTTATTACAAATTACAAAAAATATTCTCCTTCAACATATATATTGGCATGAATTAAAAATGAATAAATTTTGTATTCGCAAGCAAATGTTATTTACTAATGTGTATTGAATCCTTGTCTCCAGCGCAGGTTATACATCTGTTGTAGTCCTGCCTAAAAACGAATAGTTGTTATGCTTGAATTCATAAATAAGCTCGTTCCAAAGATTAAAGAGACTTGTGGATCTCATCTCAACGAACATTATCCGTCCACAGTTCATTCAATCTCGCCATGTCACGCTGTCATATTGTCTGCGAGCCATATATTGAAGCCAGTTATGGAAAATCTAAGCTGAATTAGCATTTTAATTAGTAAAATAAAATCTGCATCCAAGTCCGTATTAAGTATCAGTCCGTATCAGTTGGGATTAAAGCGTAATTCTTGTGTAGGGGATAGAAATGAAAAAAATATGACGGATTTCAAAGTCAATATTTTCAATTCATTTACGTCAATTTAATTTCACCGACATGTTTTAAAGATTAAATCCAGTAAGGATGTGCATAATCTATTAAAAACAAATTACTTTCAGACTAACAAACGGCGCATTAGCATGTGACCATGTCATTCTTCTGCCAACGTTCTTCCATTCGTAACGTGCCAAATCACCTAAAGTATCCCATCAACATCTTCTATCTATTCAATATTTATTTTTATTTCCTTAGTTAACTTACAAAAATGGTCGGATGTCAACCACCGCCAATGATATTTCTGGCGACATTTCTCACTCTGATTTGCCTAGTACGTTCCCAACTTGGGGCCGCGTACGGGGAATCCTGTGGGGATGACGTCCGCTGTGACCCTCGATCACTCCTATCATGCATCAACGGCTCTTGTGAATGCATCAAGCCCAAGGAGATGACATTCGACTGGGATAAGAAAAAGTGTGTTGTCCGCTCAGGGAAGAAGTGTGTCTACTCCACTGCACTGATGAGAAGTTGGACTGCGTCAAGAATGCCTCCTGTCAGAGCGACGGAATCTGTCAGTGCGTTAGTAGCAATAGAAATAGTAGAAGCAGTAACACTGTCGTAGACCAATTTTATAGAAACGATGAGGGCTTCTGCGTGCTCAAAGGGATCCAAGGAGAAAATTGCACGACTGTCCAGGAATGTCGGCAGGATATGGGACTCACCTGCGTGGAAGGGGTTTGCTCTTGTAATCTCACCGATTCCATTTTTGATTTGGCCAAAAATAAATGCCTAAAACTAGTTGGAACATATTGCATTCAGGGCGCTTATGACTGCGTCACACAAGCAGAATGTCGAAGGGATACAATTGGAGGATACGTTTGCACGTGCTCTTCCTCGAGTTACCTAAGAAGCAAGGATGGACGTTGTCTGCCTTCCCTTGGTACTTATTGTGACGGGAAGTATCCGTGCCATGACCATTTTACCTGCATTGACGGCACCTGCAAGTGCCCTTTCTCAACTCATCAGGAGTACAACTCCACTCTCCAACAATGCGTGAGCAAAGTTCGAGGACCTTGTTTGGAAAATGTGAAGGGGAAACTCCGTTCCTTTCCATGTGCTGAGAATAGCGAATGCAGAAATTCAACAGGAGTCAACGAGTGCACTTGCATCGACGGATGGATTGAGTCATCGGAAAGGTTGTGCAAACCTGCATATGGGCAACCTTGTTCGAACGAGTTGATGTATCGCGTAAAAAGGAATCATCGTTCAGTGATCTACTACCTTTGCGAGGTCTACTGGTCTGCGAGAATGAGAAGTGCTCCTGTCCCGAATTACAAACGTATGACGAGGAGAAGTCAAAATGTCGGGGTTTGGTCGGAGCTCTGTGCCAACAAAACCAGAATGGATTTTGCATTGATGGGGCACTCTGCGAGAAATTCCGGGATCCAACAAGCAAGCAAGGTGTTTGCCAATGCCATGATCCATACCAGCCCACTGACGAAAGGAAATGTTCGTTTGGTGAGCAATCTGGTGCCGCTGTTGAATATGAGCCGGATGGTATCGAGTAATTGAATTTCAATTATTGGTAACACTGGTAAAATATTAGATTAGGAGAGTGGAAATGAGGCATAATAATATGGCTTTGATCATTAATGGTGTACTCTGTATTTTGAAATTCTCCAAACCATGCAATGAATCTTAAAAGTTAACGTAAGTAAATTTCAGTGAACATGATGATTGTAAAGGTCAAACAATTTTTTTAAACTCTAATTAAAATGTTTTTTTCGTTTGCCGGTTAGCATACTTAAATTTTTAGTTGTAGTTTTACTGTAAGTAAAATGTTACTGATAAAATGTAAAAGGGAAAAGATTTTAACTTTGTTGAGATTCATCCAATCATTAAAAACATGTAAAGATATCAAATAGTTACCAATCTTGAACATTGCATTATATCGTATATTTATTTGCTCTCTCATATATTAATTTTAGGATGTCTCATTAAGTTATAAACTACATTTCTCAACAATCCATTACTTCCTAAAGAATACATATTATATTTAAGCTATTAGTCATAATTGCCAACCGTAGGAATATATTTATGCGACATTGACACAACTGCATTGATGATAATACTGCCAACTAATCGAAAGCCAAGATGAAAATTAAAATGAATCAAATCCATTTCCAGATTAAGTTGGCAGTTTGAAGTAGGATATATGATATATGTATGAATATAAATATTAAAGTATATATAGCTTGCGATTAGTGTGAGGAAATTAAACTGAGACATGTGGCAAGCGTCATAAATTTTGAACATAATTACTTATCTAACATCTGCTGGCATTACTAAGCAGACACTAAACCTTCACCATCTATATCAATATATAATGACTCTTCATTCCTTTGACATATCTGCATGTTATAGCAGCATTTTCACTCTCAATCCCATCCGAAGTATTTTCAATATTCCAAAAAATAAATTTCAAATTTTATTCCATCTTCCCAAATCTAACGCAATCAACATGGGCTCCCTACCCATTCCACTTGTGCTTCTGATAACGCTTCCCAGTCTATTTTATTTAGTGCACGCCCAACTGGGTGCCTCACATGGGGAGGCTTGCGGGTCGGACATCCCTTGCAACCCCCGTTCCCTCCTGGCATGCATCAACGACTCGTGCGGGTGCATCAAGCCAAAGGAGATGACATTCGACAAGGATAGCAACAAGTGCCTTGTCCGCTCCATGGGAAAGTGCATCTATCCCCAAGAGGAGAAACTGGATTGTGTCAAAAATGCCGAGTGTCGGGGAGACGGATATTGCCATTGCGTGAACCCCATTTACAGTTATGGCAGAAGATACTCGTATACCGACGACAACACCTCAAATCAATATTATGGAAACCCCGACGGTTTCTGCATCCCCAACGGTCTGCTCGGAGAGAACTGCACCATTGACCAGGAATGTCGGTCTGGCATGAACCTAAAGTGTCAGCTTGGAATTTGCTCTTGCCTCGCTGCAACCTCTGTTTTTGACAAGGCTGCACAGAAATGTTTACCAACGGCGGGAACACACTGCCACCCCGATTATAACCCTTGCGTAACTAATGCGGGTTGCCACTGGGGGAAGCTCTTGGGCCTTTCCGAGGATCATTATTTCTGTGTATGTTCATCCGGCTACCTGAGAAGCGGGGAAGACATTTGCCTACCCGCTCATGGAACAGCTTGCGACAGGGATATCCCATGCCATGAGGAATTCGCTTGTATAGATGGGAGCTGCCAGTGCCCCTTCTCAACTCATCAGGAGTACAACTCCACTTCCGGGAAATGTGTGAGCCACGCAGGAGGGCCCTGTTTGGAGAAAGTGGGTGGTCAACTCCGTTCATTTTCATGTGCTGACATGGCCCAATGCAAAAATTCAACGGGGGGACATGAATGCTCCTGTATTGAGGGATGGATTGAGTCCGAGCGAAGATTGTGCAGACCAGCTCATGGACAGCCCTGTTCTAACAGATTGATCGGGCGGTCAGGGCGACCATATCTGGACAATATTGAGAAACATTATGACTGCGATCCTGCGGGAAAACTCTTCTGCAGGAATGAGAAGTGTGCCTGTCCCAGCCTGGAAATTTATGACGAGGGAAAGCGAAAATGCAGAGGGGCGGTGGGGGCACAATGCTCCGTATCCCAATTGGAGAGTTGTATAACTGGAGCATTCTGCAAACCATTTCGGATCCCTGGAAGTGAGCAAGGGATTTGTCGATGTCGTCCTGGTTATGTAACCACTGCGGAGAGAAACTGCCAAAGGGATGTGTCTTCCGCAACTCAAAGGCCAGGGGATGACTTGGACGATTAGTGACTTTAATCCTGCTAATAATTATGTTATTAAAATATTAGCAGTAAATTCTAAATAAGCACTTTAAATGAGATAAAAACAGATTTATTCAAGAAATGATGATAATGTTTCTATTTTGCATATATTTTTTATCCAGACATATAAAGCATCGGGAAAAAGTTAAGAGACTGGCGCGTATGCTCAAATATCTCAGTCAGCTGTTGTTGGTTTCTTAATCGAGTTACTGGGTTTTGAAGCTCATGTTTCAGGCTACAACATATGCAATTTTGGTGTTTTGAAAA
Organism: Pseudosinella alba; assembly: GCA_034700485.1. Classification (NCBI taxonomy): domain Eukaryota; kingdom Metazoa; phylum Arthropoda; class Collembola; order Entomobryomorpha; family Entomobryidae; genus Pseudosinella; species Pseudosinella alba. The sequence goes on along the minus strand of JAQIXQ010000270.1, from coordinate 10,194 downwards.
TGTCGGATAAGCGAATGACACGAGGTCAAAGGGAAGAACTCGCGAATCGGGTTTCGCACTTCTTCGTTCACGTCAGTGGGCGGGACTCGGAGAAGACGTGGCTTCACTTCAAGGAGGAAGGATGTTCGAAAGCAACCATCTACCGTTACATTAAGCAGATTCAGCTATCCGGTGAGGTAGTTTTCAAGAAAAAAACCGGACGTCCAGTGACCATAGGGACACCCCGAAATGTGGCGAAAGTGGAGAAAGCCTTCCGGAAGAATCCTTCGTTAACTGTGAAGCAAGTGGCCAAGAAAACCAAGTTACCACCGGCAAGTGTCACCAAAATTAAAGTTCGGAAGCTGGGCATTCTAGCCAGGACAAAGAAGTCATGCCCAAAGTACATCAAAGACCAAGAGAATCGAGTCCAGCAAGGGGCCAAGTATTTACGAAGAAAGTTGACGGAGAAAATTCTAGTGATTGATGACGAGACGTACTTAATTATGGACCCATCCCAAGTCCCCGGGCGCAAGTTTTATCACAGTTCGGATCCAAAGGAAGTTCCATCTGCCCACAAATTCAGACCAAAGACCAAATTCCCCAAGAAAATTATGATCTGGCAAGCAATGGACGAGACCGGAAATGTTTCTCAACCATACTTTTCTGAGGGCACCATGACGCAAGATGTCTACATTAAGGAGTGTTTGAAGGCTCGGCTGATTCCCTTCATCAATTCTCATCACAAAACTGATGACGTCTTATTCTGGCCGGACCTGGCGAGTTCACATTATGCCAAAAGAACGCAGGAGTTCCTGAAGTCCAAAAACATCGAATTCGTACCCAAAGATAAGAACCCCCCGAACTTTCCCCAGGGTCGCGCAATTGAAAACTTTTGGGCCATTTGCAAGAGTAGGTACGCTGCTCGACAGGATACGCCGAAGAGCCTGCAGGGATTGAAGCAAATATGGACTAAAATCTCAAAGGAAGTTGCAGGGACCACCGGAAAAGCCTTAATGGAGCATGCTTCAAAAGTGCTGCGCTCTACCGCAACCAAGGGGGTGCAGGAGGCACTTCGAGAGCAAAATAAGTAGTTTTTTGAATCCTTTATTTGACCCGAAAAAAATCGTTGAATAAAATTACTCTCTTGTGGAAATTACAACTACATTTAACTAGTCTCTTAACTTTGTCCCGATCCTCTATACCCTGATCACTACCCTAATATGCAATAAATTAATTTAACATGTGGCTAATGGATTAGATGTCTTATTAATTTACAGCGTGGATAATAATGGCATTACAGAAGTCTGCTTGGGAATGGATTAGATTAAATCTTCCTTTGATACTTTTTGCACCCTCACTACTACTGTCTCCTAATTAATTTTGTGAACAGATCATCTTAAATCGGAAAGTCTACAGATGTATTTATGAATTAATCTTTGTTCATTTTCAGCTTTTAGAAATATGGTCAGATGTTCTATTCATTGCATCGATACAAGTGAGCTTTGGGCTTGACTGAGCTTTCGTTAAATGTTGACCTTCCTTAATTGCATTTCATGAATTGGATAAAGTCATTTAGGATTACACTCCGCAGCTGGAACCAATTTAAGTAATGTTAAATGAATGTTACAATTTGAATGTTGAAGCGGAATAATTAATGATGTTCATCCATTCTTGTGACTGAATCCATTCCTTCTTGAGGTAATATCATTTTCACTCCCAAACCTCGCATTTTTTTAAATCCAATTTTTTCCAATTTTTTCCCACATTCCTATACTCCAAATGGGCCACCACCCCAACCCAATTGTACTTGCGATAGCATTTCTCGCACTTCTTTATTCAGCCCATGCCCAACTGGGTGCCTCATATGGGGAGGGATGCGGTGCCTCCATCCTTTGCGACCCTCGATCCCTCCTATCATGCATAAACGGCTCATGCTCGTGCATCAAACCAAAGGAGATGGCATTCTCAAAGGAACTCAAAAAGTGTCTGGTCCTCTCCGGGGGAAAGTGCGTCTACTCCCAAGATGAAAAACTGGACTGTATCAAGAATGCAGAGTGCCAGACCAATGGATATTGCCAATGTGTCAGCAGCGACGACAATGAATATTATGAAGGTCCCGATCACCTCTGCGTTCTCAAAGGAGCTCCAGGCGAAAACTGCACAATGGACGGGGAGTGTCGTGAAGACATGCTGCTCACTTGCCACGAAGGGATTTGCTCTTGTGATCCATCCACTTCCGTTTTTGAAAAGTCCGAAGAAAGATGTTCTTTCCTTGCGGGAAGCCCATGTGACTACTCCAAGCAGCAATGTGTGGCGAATTCCGCCTGCACTCCGGGATATCCCGCTATAGGTGTTGAAGACCATCGTCATGCCTGCGCCTGTCGATCAGGTTACAGGAGAAGCACGGGCAACCTCTGTTTGTCTGCACATGACCAGATTTGCGACGGAGATGAGCCATGCCATCAGGACTTTGCTTGTATCAACGGAAACTGCCAGTGTCATTTCCCCACCTTTCAGGAGTATGATTACCCTACTGGCCAATGTGTGAGTAAGCTTGGAGGACCCTGTTTGGAGAAAGTTGATGGGAAGTTGCATTCATTTCCCTGTGCAGAAAATACTGAATGCAGCAATTCGACCGGGGTATATGAGTGCTCCTGTACTGAGGGATGGATACAAACATCGGCAACCGAGTGCAAACCCGCTCATGGACAACCCTGCTTGAACAGTCTGATTGGACCTGGGAAACGGAAGGAGACGGAGTCCAAATATGATGACTGTGATCCTGCTGGAAAGCTCGTTTGCAGGGACGAGAAATGCTCCTGTCCCCACCTGCAATTTTATAATGAGGGGGAGCTTAAATGCAGGGGCTTGGTGGGAGCCCAATGCCCCGTTTCCGAAGGGGCTTTTTGCACTTCAGGGGCATACTGCAAGCCATTTCGGGATCCGGGAAGTAGTGAGGGGATATGTCGATGTGGGGATCGCTATGAAGCCACGGACGATCGAAAGTGTGCCGGAAATGGAGATTCCATAACTGGTCGGCCGGGAGAAAGCATGGAGGATTAATAACACCAGTCATATCGAAAGGTAGCGTTGTTACTTTTTTAAATTCGACGAGTTATGTACAGAACTGATGTTTTACTACATGAAAATAAAAATGATAAGATGAATACATTTGTTTTCTAATTTATCATCTTTCAGTAAAATATTTTTTAAATAAAATCATTAGCAAGAATTTAAAATCAGATGTCATGATAAGGCGTAAAGTAATATTATTCATGTCAGAACGAAACGGATATTGAGTAATGCCATGGCCCATGGATATGGGATGTGCTTAAGGAAATTTGTAGAATATAATTTATATATTCAATCATATGCATGCTGATTATAAGTACAATTGAAGTAATACTTATTGGTTTGAACATTATTTAATTACAGTGCCCTTCTTTATCCTGCTGTCGAGGGAAACATATGCAGAGGCGAAAGTACTAGGGTGTTTTTGTTTTCCAATCGGTTAATTTCAATGATGCAATGAATACTGTTTGTAAGTGCCCTTATATGTAAATTTGCCCTTCGGGTTGATACTGATTCACAACAATAAACTGATATCAATCAAATCTAATCCAATAAGCTAAAAAAATCTAAAATGAATTTATGTAGTATGAAAAATATACTTATCTGTGGCAATTGTAATTCGAAAGTAAATTATATTTGAAGCATATGTCCCCATCATTTAATCATCATTTACCGTTCGATATTTTTGGCATACCGCTTTGTAACTTCACATTTATGCTGTTCTTATATGCAATCTGCATTTAAAAATGCAATTTTAATCCTTTGGCACAATTGTAATTTAAGGCCGTGAATGTGTAATGGACAGACATAATTCTGTATTGTTTGTTATATGACGTGCCACTTGGTATTTCGGCTTTGTAAAAACACTAAGAAGTACATCAACCACATATTCCTATTTGGCTTTCTTCATTCTCATTGTCAATATCTATTTGTTTCAAAATTAAAATCGGGTATCATGCACGATCATTTGGAATGGTGAAACAATGTAGGACAATAATATACTTCTTATCATGTCATTACCATTATAATTAGATATTTTCCTTTTGTGCATAAGAAGGTATATGGGTATATAAAGGTATATAAAGGTATATGGTGTATATTATGCATGTTGCTCAGCATTAATTTGAGATTGCGACCACCGACAAGTTACTCTTCTGGTTGAGTACTCTGTCTATTAGAAAAATGCCTTGTGCCCTAAACTAGCGAGTTGACTGCCTGAAGGGACAATATTTGGCCTTTGCTTCTTTTGGGGCATATCGGATCAGATTTAGTATTTTTCTGAGGTTTTTCATATTTTCACGGATGTTGTAATTTACAACTTAAACTGGTTTACAACTTGTAAACCAGTTTAGTGTAGATTGTAGATAGCCGGGATGAAACTTTTGCCAACCTAGGCATGTATACAAACTGCATGACATGTACCTTATTTCATGGATATGCATTTCATCATTTAAGCATTCCTCCACAGGTATGTTTAAATGCCATGTAACATTGCCAAAGTCTCATAAAGGACAAGTATATCTAGCAATGCTTAAACTGAAGCATTTTTTTTTTGGCTATTTGCGTCCCAATTACCTGGTCAGCTCTGGTCAAATTATCTTCCTTTTCTCACTAGTGCAGTGAGAAAGTTATCTCAGGTTCATTGTATAGATATTGAAATTGGACAACATGCTGAACTAGAGGAAAATTATATGTTGATTTCGCTTTACATATTTGGATCCTCAGTTAAATAGTGTGGTCTGTGGTCTCCCCTAAAGTCAGTACCATTAATTGTTTCAAGAGAAACAACTTCGCTCGTGACTTCATTTAGCTTCACATGCTGCTACAAACATTTCACAAAAACTATTGCACCATATTATTATTAGAGCATCTTTTTTTAAAGATATAACTGCAACTCATAATTGATTCCTTGATCGAGGAAATGGCTAATGTAAAAGGGGGCGATGAGAAGGGACAGTGGGATATTGGAAATGACAGGAACTCTCTTTTCGGACAGCCCCACCCCTTGGAGAACCCAGTGGTAAGATTCCTCTTATAATATACTAAAAAATTGTCATATATTTCTAATGAAGGTGACATGCCAATCGTCAATCTCATTATAGATGTAAGTGCATCACATTATGTCCCGGGTAGCATATCTTTTGGATTTTTATAACGTTGGCTCACACGAAACCTTCATGTCTAAATAAAACAGATCCTGGACCACTTATTCAAGTTATGCCCCCAGGAGATCATCGCTAGCTCACGTTTGACTTTCAAGCAGTGGCGGGACTCTTCTTTAACAAGTTGGAGAAATTCATCCCCACTCATTTTCCACCGGAACAACAGAACCCCGACAATTTACCTGGGTAAGCAGCACACTTCCATGAATGTGTTTTGGGAGTACTACTACAACCCTGAAAACAAATGTAGGGAAGTCCCATTCCGCTCCCTAAAATTTCAGGACCTTATATTCAACTCCAACAACGAAGACCACAAAGTGCTTTGGAGAGTCTTCAGGAATGACGTGAGGACACTGGAATTTGAAACCTGTAGCTTTCCAGACGTGGACGAATTCCGCAGCATCATTTACTCATCCTTTCCAAACCTTCAGAAGCTAATCCTGAAACGATGCTACTATTTAAGACCTGTCAAACGACTTGAAGTTAAGGTAGACAGCCTTTATATTGAACCTGCTCGTGGACAGCATCCTCATCTCAAGTCACTGGAAATTTATGAACATATGGATAAGCTTCCGGTCTCCATATTGGAGATGCTATCCCATTTCCAATCAATAACGGGCCTTATCTACGGTGGACAACCTGGGATTACGGATCCGGATATTCCAAGCTTGCTGAATGCCATTAGGATCATCCGGGATCATGATGGGAGGGGGGCAAAGCTAAAACTTAGCCATTTCCAAATGCTGCCCACGTTGCATGTTTCGGAAGACCCCACTACCCAACAAGAGTTGTCCCTTATTCAGCAACTCAACCTGCCGTTGGATACCTTCCAGATTACGTTGGACGGAGCCGAAGATTTTGCGAACGGGATATTAAAATGGCATTCGAAGACTCTGCGAAGCATCACGGTTATGTGTGAAGAAGTCAGTCCGTTTTATTGGACTTTTCCCGGTGGGGTTCTTTTCCAAAATCTGGATGAACTCATACTGCTGGATGGGGTCATCTTCAAGAACCTAGACTTACTGCGGTCCATGCCCAAACTGTCGAAAATTGTGGTGCGGGATGATTCCCGACAAGCTGGGGAGACCCCATTGGTTGCAAACACCGACCAACTCATATCACCAACTTTTAGGTTGCCAAAGTTGACCGTATTGGACACTAATTGTTTCATTAGCATTGAGACCCTGCGGTGTTTGACCAAGATCATGCCCAATATTGAATGCCTGCACATGGTCCTTGATGATCAAATGTTTGGACTGGTTTGCAAGAAGTGGAGAATGTTGAGGAGAATGTTTGTGCGGGGAACTGGCATAACAGACAAAGGGGTGATTGGAACAAGTTACTCAACGGTAGATGAAACTGCACAGGATGAGCAGGGGGATGATAATCTGGAGCGGCCGAATATAACTTTACTTCAAGGTAAAATTGCAAATTCTCAAGCTTAATTTAACTAGGTATTTTGAAATGCTTTCCTTGTCCATTCACGTTTTGCAATAAAAATATGCATCATATTCTCGTGGCAGGCCTGGAACATTTCTCTTCTTGTACCCGGAACATGACAGATGCCTCAGTTTACAATGGATTCTTGAAACTTCCAAAGCTTCTAAAGCTAAGTATTTTCTTCGATGTGAGTTGACAAGCTTAATCGTAATAGTTGCTTTCTAATAGTAAGAGGAAATTGGGAATTGACACATCAGAGTTATTTGTTTGTGTGGCGGAATAATAGAATGCAAAATATTTATTTCAGCTCGGATGGTTCGGAGAAGATGCTATAGCTGACCTCAAACTGCGTGGGAAAACTACGGGATTGAAATGTGTACTTTGCGGAACATCGCGTTCCATGTCCATCTGAAAATAATTGACATGGTTTGTTTATTCTTGCAGTCGACTGTCGTTGCAGTGTGAGTTACAAAATAATGTGTATAGATGATGTGCCCGTAATACTCTCACCCAATAACAAATATGTTTTAGTTTAAGATACCATAAAATCAGCGTCAATTTATTTTTTTCTTTTTGCTAATTGACTTCATCAAGAGAAAATTGAAAAAATGCAAGGTTCTGGATCGAATGTTAAAATATAAATAAAAGTTTATTAAAATGTTGGGCAATGTTGTAGATCACAGTTATTTATGCAGTTCTCATCTTCGAAATCGTCATTCGATTCCAGACGTAAATAGCCAAAATAAAGTCGACTCAGTCACTCAATCACATTTTGCATTTTCTCGGGACAAACCGATGTATATATTTAAATATCCGTATTCTGCATGTTTGCAACTACGGACGGTTGAATTACAAATAATATATGTAATTTTGTCCAAATAGTTGCAGGGTGAGTATGGCAAGCATGTAAGAATGATTCATTTGAAACGGGTATAATTCAAATGTATTCCATATAGGCATTAATGTTTTTACCGTTCCATTCTATAAATTATATGTCCATTACTCATTATTACATTTTGTATTTTATTAAAGTTATCAAGCACCTAAAATGATTCCAAGTTGTTTACATTGCGACTATATTATAACGGATTAAATAATAAATTTCCCGCTGTGGTGGTTTATGGTGGATTAAGTAATATCTACGTGTTCCCTTCATAAATGAACTTATACCTCCATTCTTATATATTCCATTAGACCTCACATTAGAATACACAGTAAGCGAGGAAGACTTCAGGAGGTTGACCAAGTGGCTTCCAAACGTTAAGAATTTACGAATGATGCTAAATGACAAGCAATTTGGAATTACTTGTGGGACTTGAATTACTGGCAGAATCTCATTAAACTTTGTGTTCTTGGGGAATTTCTGACGGATGGAGGAATTGCAAGAATTAAAATCGGGGACTTGTTGGATGACGAGGTTCAGCCCAACATTTCGTGTTTGAAAGGTAGGATTCCAAATGGCTTCAAATTATCAATTCAATTTTAAATCACCTGATGATTAAATAAGGGTGAAACGACTCAGAACAGTGTGCCAGTAAATTTACATATTGGTACTAATTGGTTGGTAATTTAATATTTTAATATACTTTCAGGGCTGAAGACATTTGAATGTTTTTATAACAGCTATAGTATCCCTGAATCAGCCATGTGCCATGCATTTCAGCAAGCGACAAATCATGAGAAGGAATGACGTGTTTTTAAAAATTATTTAGAGGGCAAATATTCAGCACTCAAGTACACAGTTAAATTCATTAAATGTAAAAATTTTATTTTAATCTTGTACTTATTAGGAACTGGGCCTCCTTCAAAAAATTGAACATGCGTTCCGTTCCCAAGGACGAGGCATTACTATTGAATTAACTGGTTGAATGGGATCGCTCAATAGTGAATGCTTTATGTGATTCAATTAATGAAATGGATTTTATTGTATGTATTTATTCGTTAGTGAAATCATTATAAAAAAGTAAAAAATACAAGTATGTATATTATATGATAATTGCTAATTAGATATATTAATTGCTTAGCTACCAATATATTTCAAATATAATATTTGTATTACTATGTTATTGAACTTTTTGTCAGAGGAAGTAGCACAAAATCTTGCTCAATTTTAACATTTCTCAAATTTTGTATTTTAGAAAACAAAATCAAATTCATGGTGTTTCAGTTTTGGTAGTAATATTCACTGATAATTGTTCCCGTTTGTGATGTTATAAAATGTCTACTTCCGCTGTTACAAAAAATTGGTTTCATGGTTTCAGTGTTTGGTAATAATAAAATATTGACTAATGGTAATAGTAATAGTAATGAAAAATATGAAAAATATACTTAATAATGCATTAACTTACGAAATTAGTTAGATACGTAAAATAATATCAGGAATCTTTGAACTATGGAAGTTATAAATGTTAGGGGATTATGAATTATAAATACCGATAAATAATTTCGTATCCTCCTCCCATTGGCTCAGAATGTTTTCGCAAGCATGAAAAAAATGATTCAGTTGGAAAGTTGGAACAAGTACAATTAAAATCTATTCCATTTGTTGTGTACTTCCTTACTCATAATTACATTTTGTATTTTATCAAAGCATCTAGTATAATTCTTTATTCAATAAATATTCTTAATAAAAATAAGTGCAACTGTTACGAACAGTGGCGGTGAAATAGTTCCAAATGTCCGGAAAAGCTAATTACGTTTCAACCCTGCTATTTGCTAATTCATTGAGTTCCATCCATTAATTAATACATAATTGACGTTCTGTGATATGTTATATGCAATCAACTATGACATTTGGCTTTATCCATGTGCATCAATGGGAATGAGGGGCAGCTCAACCATAAACTGTTTGCTACATGGGCAAAAGCTAAATGAGAACTTGTCAGATAACATCCGAGTTAAGAGGCTTTATTTTCCACCCATTAAAATTCTCCGAGCTTTTAATACTAAAAAACAATTTCGTCAGTAAGAAAGTTGATTGTATGAGGGGCAAGTATAAGTATTAAAGCTAGCCCGAGTTAAATATACCTAATATATTGTCAACAAATTTTCCGCTGTGGTGTAAAATGGAAGCGGAACGTAGAATCCGCATATTCATTCCCCAAACTAATTTATATATTCATTTATAATTTATATATAATTAACTTCATTCTGGAATAAATATTCACATATTATGATATTCCGATCCGAAGAAAATAGTTATCTGATTGGACATGCTAGAAAGTCGACGTTGGCTAAATTCACATTGGACGTCCGTAAATTTTAAATATTATATTCCAAGAGGGAAATGAGTTGGTTGATGTGATTGCGGCTTTTGCGAGCTTTCAAAGGAGAAATGCAAATGGTAAGTTGGAAATATCGTTGTTTGCAGATGATTTTGAGAGATCCCCGTCCTCATTGTGTTATTCGCATTATTGGTTTCAGTCCCGGCCGGAAATGTTGCCCCGATCATCAAACTGGTTCAACTGGTGGGGCTCATCTCAGGCTTCATAGTTCCTCCATTTATGGGGGCCATGTTCTACGCCAAACCATGCATGCCTCC